>CM077224.1:35700445-35702945 GCA_039654775.1 Spinibarbus caldwelli
ATTAATCAAATTAAAACACAATTATAATGTAATATATAAATAATATTTAGAAATATTAAATGTATAATGTTATTATATTATATAAACTGTTATTATATATGAACTGTATATATATATATATATTTTTTTTTTTTTCCTGATTTGGGCAGTAATGGACAGTATAAGTTCTGATGTAAAGAAGATAAAGTTGTAGCAGTCTTCACAATAGTACAAACAGCATTTCTCATGCTTCGTTCACCGACTTTAAAGGATGTTTTTTTTTTAATAATTCACCATAGTGCATTGTGGGATTGCTTTCTCCTGATGCTTCCAAATTAGTTTTTTAAAGGCAGCAAACTCTCCTTTTCAGAGCAGCTTTTGTGTCTGAAACAGCCTGGGAGGTTATGAAATTGTGTGTGGGTGTGTGTGTGTGTGTGTCAGGTAAGACAGCTCAGACACATTTATCTGGCACTTTACAACCGCAATGATGGACAATTCATTACTGTGCTGCGTTTGGATATTAAACATGAGAGAATCAGTGAATCTCTGGCTGTTTACTCAGTTAATACAGTCTGATTTTCTTCATTAGTGCTGCTGCGGCGGCAGCTTGACTTCCTTCAGTGTGAAAGAGTGTCTGTCTGCTGGGTAATTGTTTAACCTCATGAATAAGTAAAGCCCTGCTATTGATGGAGATGAAAATGTCGTGCGGCAGACTCTTTGTTTCAAGAGCTCTGCTACATGTCGGTATTTTGTAGTATAGGCTATTTGAGTCTTTAATGGGCAGTGTTCTCCATTTGTGTAATATATTAGCGCCTGGTCAATAGCTGCATCAGCCCTGTAATGAATGGTGCTGTTATCATGCTGTGGGGAACACGATCGATCATCTTGTTTTTCACGCCCTATAAGGTGTTATTGATTAACCATAGCTTCTGTAGTTTTCATTCTTCTCGCGGTGTTGTGTGTGTTAAGCTCATCAGATAATAATTAGCCTATTTCAGATGCCTGTTTAATCGCTGAAATTTGGAGATGAGAGAGTTGTATTGCTGCAAATATACTGATTGCTTACTAAAAATGTAATTAGTAACTTTCTGTCGGCATATATTCATCCTTGTGTCATTTGAAACATATCTTTGTCGAACACTCAAGGTGAGTTTTTCAAGAATAAAATGGTTATGTTTTTTATTCTTGATTAGTTCATGACTGAATTGATGTGTGATTTGTAAATGAATCGTTTTTGCAGTCTGATCTTTTTCAGTGAATCATTTGATTCACAAAAACAGTTCCAATGATTCTTTTATTAAATCAGATGGTTCTCAAATTCAACTCACTGATTCCATGATTGAATTTCAGCAGGAAAGGAAGATTTTCAGCGAATAACAGCTTGCTTTTGGTCTGTTCATCACACAAATCTGTCAAATGAATTCAGAAGACTTTTAAGATCGCACAGGATTCATATGAACCATTCATTTTATGGTCATTTTATGCTGCTTTTGAATCATTTTTGATGCGTGACAGTGCACTTTCATTGTTTTATCTCAGAAAATAAAATGAAAACACTTTTTAACATATTTCAAAATCATCTTAAATGTATGATTTCAAATATACGTTGTAAATTTTTTTCCTTTTTTTGAAGTTGTGTAGGCCTATATATAAAACATTATAGGAGTGTGTTTTTCTACTTCAAAATTTCTAAATTCTGTTACTTGCATTTCCTTGTAATAATTAGTCAAATTTACTGGCAATTTCTGAGTGAAAATTGTTTCTACATCAATTTCTTTTCCAGCTTGAGTATTTTTCAGCTTACTTTATAGTTTACAAATTTCATGTAAAGACCGCTTTTCACAACCTAATCAAGTTCTTTCCTTTTTCTTGTCATACTGTTTCACTCTGAAATGTGACATTATGTAAGTAAAATGGACTCTTGTTGACTTCAATTTACAGTCAACATCAGGTGAGATAAACTTCTTATTTTCAATGAGAGAAACTTTTTTTTTTCTTTTTTTTTTTTTTTTAAACACATGTTGAACTTTTCCAATGGTGGACCAAATGTTCCCTCACCTCCCAACACAATCATATCAAATCATCTTTAAAGAAGGGAGTTTTGCCAGCTGACCTGTTGAGCGGCATGAACACTCGGATGCGTGCGTCTGTCGCTGAGGATCGTGAGATAATTGGCAGAGACATAGTACCATTTGGTGCCTCTGGGGTTGTTTGAAAAGTAATTGGATTTTCCCTCAGACCATGGGGAGTTGAGGAGTGCTTGGAGAGGAAAGGAGCGTGGACAACAGTGTACTCAACTCTGATTGAAAAGGAAGCAGGATGGCTCTTCCATTACGGCACAAACACCTTCCCTCCCGGAAGAGTTTTTCTCTCATGGATTTGGTGGCTCTCTTCTCTCCTTGCATTGTTGTCTTCTGTTGCTGAAGCTGCTGTTATTATGAGAAGGGAAGATAAAATGTCGCCTGGTGTCCTCACATGTAGCAGGGTGAAGCACCAACCAAGTAATTGTGACGCTGACTAG
>CM077224.1:35707945-35830445 GCA_039654775.1 Spinibarbus caldwelli
TGGTGTCTGCATTTTGTCTGTGAAATTTCTCCTTCCTCTCCGATAATCATCTGTTGTTTGCTTTGGCTGGAGGCAACACAATTATCTCAGGTGACAGCACACACAGTATGTTACACACACACACACACACACACATATAAAAAAACGGTAATATGCTTGCACAATATTGCCAAATTTGCTAATTTTAGGAAACCCTGCTCTCCCATGACATGTCAGCCAATCAGAATGCCTTAAAATTATTGATATGCAGAGACTGATTGGTTAAAACAATTGCTGGTTTGCTGAATCAGGGGTAGTCAAGTCATTTCTTGCTTAAACATGATTTAAAAATAAATAATTAAAATAAATATGTAAGAACACATAGAGATATATAATCTGTTTACTCTAAGTAGAATTAATAAAATAATGATTTTTTTGTTTTTCAAATCCAACTTTAATTCATGTTTTTTTTATTCATGTTGAAACCATTAATACTTTAAATCTAGATGACTCACCTTGTCTAAAGTTAATGCTAAAACAGCAGCATGATAGTGCTGTCAGAAGCATGCAAAATTAATAATTTTCTCCCTGTTTATCTCTGATTTCAATGGTGCAATGGTGTCTTTGTAGGATGGCATTTTAGAAATAATGTCAAATTCAGTGTTGATGTTCCCGAGTTGCTAACATTGCATAAGCTATCTTTTAAATAGTTTTAAAAAATATTTTAACATGCCAAAATATTTACATATTGTTGTATATATATATATATATATACAGTATATAAAACGTATCCTTTTTATTATGCACCTGTTCTTATTATGCACTTATTCTGTAACTTTGAATTCTGTTCTTTCTATTGAGTAAAGAGGTCAATCTGTGACATTTAGATGCTTTTTTGCTCAAACATCTTTGTGCTCTGTGAATACGCAGGTCAGAGTTCATTATATGTGTATCTATATGCTTGTGTTCGCGCTCTCTGGCTGTCATTGTTACCGTATGTCGCAGACTTATGTGGATCAGTGTGATGAATTTACGGATTTGCTCATTCATCTCTCTACATAGGCTCATAAAGCACAAACAGATGGTTCCCATCATAAAATGCAGATGAAAAATTAATTCACTGAAGGCTTTCCAAAAAGGAGAGGATAGTAAGAGGGAGAGGTGTCTTTAAAACAAAGATGTCCATGGAAAGTCACTGAATGATTCAGCGTTTTAAAGGCGTTTAGATCATTTAATGAAATTCAATATGTATGTCACAAATATGCCTTAAACGTTTGTGTACACCGTCTGAAATGGCCGAAAGCAAGTGAACTCATAAGATGGCCAATTAAAAGCAGTCAAATAAATGAACATTTATGTATTTGTAACAACAAAAAAGAAAATGGATCTCAAACATCTTTATAGCAAAGCTAGATCAGATCTAAGTTGACAGGACTCATGTGAAGCATTGCTTGGCTTTAACCTCATGTTGTGAACAAGGCTTATGGGCCGTTGAAATGTTCCCATTTAAAATGAATGCTGAGAGTAATGGAGGCTTCAGCGCAGCATGGATTTGAGGGATGTAATGTTGTAATGTAACTCCTCCAAACATTTTGTGGTAGTTCCTCTATGTCAGTGTTAGCTTAGACTCACAAATAAGATCACGTCAAAATCCACCCTCCATGTGTATTTTAATAATACACATTTTAATTAAATTATTGTATTTTAATTCATTTATAAATAAAGAAATTAATATAGAAATAAAAATAAATAAATGCTGCGTATGTGAATTCACCTATATCTATATGTGAATAAAATTAATATATTTGCATAAAAAATACTACATGAATAAACCAAGATGTGAATAAAATTTCCAAAATGTGCATATAAAAACTTAAATTTAGTTAAACAATTATTATAATAATAATTTGATCTAATTCAGTAAATACATTTTCGTGTTACATATATCCTTCCACTCTGGTCAGTTTCAGTCCATTTTATTATTATTATATGTTTACATTAATATTTTTTATCCCCCCCCCCCATTAATAGAGGGAATTAATAATTTATATTATAAAAATCATTCAGTAAAGAAATGACAGGGGCACGTGCCCCCTCAGATTTTTGAGAAAAAATAAATAAAACGGTGTGTCACATTGAGCTCCTCTCAGGAGACATCACCACAGGGTTTATGGATTTACCCAATCTGCACAGGAACATTCAGTCAGTCTGCACCATATCATGCCTCATATCAGTGGTTTGATATAAAGCAGCACTCTGCAGCAGTGCATAGCGTGCATCACCATGCTAATGTCTTGACTTCTGAATGTGAAACTCCTGCACTGCAGCAGATGGAGGAAGCGTCTCTGAATGATGTGAATTCAGTGATGTGGGTTTCTCTTCAGAGAGCAACTCATTTCACACATACTCTGCACTCAAATGTAATTATGCTTTGGCAGCTTTAAAAGTTATTTTTGTCTGTCTTATTTTATTCCGTTTCCTTAAAGTAATCGTTAAGCCAAGAATGTTGGGGATGCTAAGAGTGCATGATACAATTTTTTTTTTCTTTTTGAATTATTTTACATTTAACTGTGTATGCTTGTTTTAATTTTAACATTTCACTTTTACATTTTTGTAGAGTGAATATTTATCAACATTAATAATTTAAATGCAATCTTTAGTAAATCTGCAGCAAACTTGCAATAATACTGAATATTGAGCCCGGTCTCATGAAAATGTGTATAAATAGTACGCCAAATAAAAACGAAAACTCGTGGTATTGATACGCAAAGATGGACTTTGATGTATATATGATACGAACGTATTTGGCGTGCATATAAAACGCAGTTTTTGCGTGCATATGATACCAAATTTGTTGGCGTGCATATGATACGCAGTTTTCGTGTACATATAATACGCATCTACCCCACAACCCTAATCCTACCCATCGCATAGCATATACACACCAAAGTCCATTTTTGCGTATCAGTACCACGAGTTTTCATTTTTATTTGGCTTACTATTTATACGCACTTTCATGAGATCGGGTTGGGATATTTGTAACGCTGTGGTGCCTACATTTACTTGTAACATTTTATAGTGTTTTATTAAATTATTATTTTTGTTTATTTATTTTGACAAAGGATTATAAAATTTTTATATTGTCCATTTATCAGTAATATGCCATATTATGAGAATAAATATTGCTTATTTTTCTGAAGTTTAATATTGATTGCATCCCTATTCAACACCAAACCACATAAAAGTGGCCTATATGAATTTTAACCCTATAAAGCCTATTGTATCATATTTAATATGCAATTTTCAATGCATCTAAATGATCAACATTAAAACTTTTTTAATATAACTTTTTAGTGTACTTCTAAAAACATTTATTTGTTTATCTTATTTGTTTATCTTAGTTATATGTTTTCCCCTAACAATAAAAACTACAGAGTTTTTATCATAAAACTAAGCACTTACATATCATCATACAAGACATATTATTGGTAGATATAGCGAGACGACTGATATTTATTTGCATTTTATGTAAGCAGTGGCATTGTAAATATTAGCAACTGCACCAAACAACATATTTTTGCTCACTTTGGGATTCTGAATAAAAAAGTGTTTTTCCTCTTCGAATATGAGCTCCATTATTCTCACTATATCATAGTATATAGGCCATAAAAGCCTGAAGTATCTAAAGGTCCAGTAAAATTCGCCATTTCAAATAATTAGATTATTTAATATGTCAGGCTTTACAGGGTTAAAGTCATATGGACTCATTTTACGATGCTTTTTTGCTGTTTTTCTTCAAAAGTTTACAGCCTGTTGTCATTAAGAATGTTCTTGTTCGATGAGATTTTGGGAGAACTATTTCTGCACTCCATATTATTGTACCCCTACAGACATTTCATTAGTGAAAATGGCATGAGAAGAACATTGTGCTGTTGGTCTTCCGCAGGTTCGTCATCCCTCAGCGCTCTCCGGGACGCCCGTGTTCCTGGTGCTGCGGTGGACCGGCTCATCCTCCATCACACATGATCGTGAGGAAATCTGGAGCAGCAGCTCTCTTGATCAAAGCCCAGGCAGAATGAAATATGACGTTAGGTGTGCTGTTTCCTTGAGTCGAGCACAGCACGAATGCAGAAGCTCACTGTGGGCCGGCGATTCAAGCGTATCTCTTAGACAAGCTCCAGCAGGTTTTTTTTAGAAGTGAGGCATGTTTATGGAAAGCTGCTCTTCATTATAGATGGCTCGTGTCTAGTTTAAAAGCACTTATTTTTTGGATGTGCTAAAACAAGAATGCCAAGTTGACTCAAAGGTTCAGTGTTTATTAAACTTTTTTGTGCTTTGGAGCTCCTTTATTGAGCTTATTGGTTTTTCTACAACAGATGGAATGATGGACAGGCATCGGTATCCGCTTTCAGTTTTTCAGATGCATTTTCAAATAATAGGCTGGAAAGTATGGAAGCTTGTTTCCGCAACTGGATAAAAAAGTAATTCAGAAATTTTCTCACAATTTAGACAATTTTTCTTGCAATTGTATAGCTCACAATTCTGACTCAGATTTGCTAGATATAAAGTCAAAATTGTGAGATAACTTGCTAATTTGAAAAGAAAAGTTACAATTGTAAGATATAAACTCGCAATTGTGAGGGAAAAAAAAGTCAGAATTGTGAGATTAAAAAGTCACACTTTTTAATTTTTTTTATTTACAGATGGGTGTTTTTTATATAACTCACAATTTTTAAAAAAAAAAAAAAACAGAATTGCGAGAAAGCAAGTATACTTTTTAAAATTATTTTTTATTTTCTT
This sequence comes from Spinibarbus caldwelli, assembly GCA_039654775.1. Lineage (NCBI taxonomy): Eukaryota > Metazoa > Chordata > Actinopteri > Cypriniformes > Cyprinidae > Spinibarbus > Spinibarbus caldwelli. The sequence continues at coordinate 35,712,725 of CM077224.1, forward strand.
GTTGTGAATTTATATTTCACAATTCTATCAAAAAGTCATAATTGACAAAAAAGTTGCTATTTTTATTTATTTATTATGTGATGGAAACCTTCCATAAGAAAGCGGAAAGTGATTCATTCTAAGGAATATAAATGTTCATACAGTCATGGCCAAAAATATCGGCACCCTTGGTAAATATGATCAAAGAAGGCTGTGAAAATTAATCTGCATGGTTAATCCTTTTGATCTTTTATTTAAAAAATTCACAAAAATCTAACCTTTCATTGGATAATAAGAAGTTAAAATGGGGGGAATATCATTATGAAATAAATATTTTTCTCAAATACACGTTGGACACAATTATTGGCACCCCTAGAAATTCTTATGAGTAAAATATCTTTGAAGTATATTCCCATTCATATTTACAATTTTGAGCACTCCAGGGTGATTATGAACATGAAATTATCCAGCCATGGCTTCCTGTTTCACAGAAATATAAATAGGAGGGAAAACAAAGCCCAAATTCCCTTAATCATCCATCACAATGAGAAAAACCAAAGAATATATTTTTGATGTGCAGCAAAAGATATTGAGCTTCACAAATTAGTGAAGTGGCTTTAAGAAAAGAGCTAGAGCAGTGAAAATTCCCATTTCCACCATCAGGGTAATAATTAAGAATTTCCAATCAACATAAAATGTTATGAATCTGCCTGGAAGAGGACGTGTGTCTATATCGTCCTAATGCACGGTGAGAAGGAGAGTTTGAGTGGCTAAAGACTCTCCAAGGACCACAGCTGGAGAATTGCAGAAAATAGTCTCGGGGTCACAAAACCTTAAAAAAAAATTGTCAAACAGCACCTACATCACCACATGTTGTTTGGGAGGGTTTCAAGAAAAATTCTCCTCGCTCATCCAAAAACAAACTCCAGCATATTCAGTTATCAGACACGACTGGAACTTCAAACGGGACTGGCTTCTATGGTCAGATGAAACTAAAACATTAGCTTTTTAGCAGCAAACACTCAAGATGGGTTTGGTGAACACAGGGATAAAAATTACCCCATGTGTACAATGAAATATACTGCTGTATTTTTGATGTTGTGGGTCTATATTTCTGCTGGAGGTCCTGGACATCTTGTTTAGACACATGGCATCATGGATTCTATCAAATACCAACAGATAAAAAATCAATAAGTGACTGACTCTGTTACAAAATCTTATAATGGGCCACGTTTGGATCCACCAACCGTACAATAATCCAAACACAAACCTCAAAAACAACACAAAAATGGGTCACTGAGCACAAAACCAAGCTTCTGCTATGGCCATTCCAGTCCTCTGACCTGAACCCTATAGAAAATGAGTGGGGTGAATTGAAGAGAAGAAGCACCAATATGGAGCTGGGAATCTGAAGGGTCTGGAGTGATTCTGGATGAAGGAATGGTCTCTGATCTCTTGTCAGGTGTTCTCTAACCTCATCAGGCATTATAGGAGAAAATGTACAGCTGTTAAACTGGCAAAGGGTGCCGTTAATTGTGGCCAATGTGTATTAGAGAAAAACATTTATTTCATAATGATATTTCCCCCCATTTTAAATTCTTATTATCCAATGAAAGGTTAGATTTTTGTGAATTTTTTTAAATAAAAGATCAAAAGGATTAACAATGCAGATTAATTTTCACAGCCTTCTTTGATCATATTTACCAAGGGTGCCAATATTTTTGGCCATGACTGTATAAATTAACATGATTTAGTTATTTAAGTCCTGTTGGGCATTTTATATAGTTTTATTTTTTGTTTTATAGCAGAATATTTAGATAATGCTATGTTCTCTATAAACTATAGAGTGTGTTTTCTAGAGTTGTGTAGTGTAAATAAATATCTTCATAAGTAATACAGTCACGGTAATGATCAGTATTCATTCAATCAAAAATGCTTGCCAGAAAAATATGGTCCTGATTAAAGTTTTATTGTCAAATATTTGTAGACTGAAAAAGATATTTCCCTTAAGTAGCTGCAGTAAAATATCTGAGTAATAGCACTTCACTATCAGGGAAATCTCTACTTTACTTGAGTTCTGTTAAAACTGAATATTTGTACTTTTTTTCTCAGTTGCATTTAGAGAGTAAAAATAATACTTTTTACTTGAATTTAACTTCATGTAGACTTTAAAAAAAAAAGTCATACGACTTAAATGTTTTTCGATAAAAAATGTTATATCAATTAAAAAAGCTATAAAAAGTGATTGATTTTTTTTTTTTTTTTTTTTTTTTTACTTTTGAAGTACTTAAGTACAATTAAATGTTGATGCTTGTTTACTTTAGTATTCTTGGTAGGTTCTCTTTATTTAAAGTAACATTTTTGGCAAAATCTGTACACTCACATTGGTCATATTATTCATAATAAAATAACCATTTTTGGTTCCCGAAAGAACTTGAACAGCAATCACTTCTTAAAAGAACCATTTTTTCTTACTGTCATTTAAAAAAATGTAAGAACATTTTTCCCACTATAAAGAACCTTTTGTCCAATGGAAAGATTCTATTCTATTTATGAAACCATAGAAAGAACCTTTTTCTTTAAGAGTGTGCTTTAACTTAAGTACCATTTCTCAGTACTTTTTAAACCCCTGCTAAACATTTTTTTGAAGAACTTTGGGAACTGAGCAACTTTAGTGCCCACTAAATTCCTTTTTGTCAGGAAAAAAGTATAAAATTAATATGTAACTGTATCTGTGTGTCCACGTAATACACTGTACATGCTGTTCATGTTCTCATTTATTTCATGGACTGAAGTGGAGAGAGATTTCCACTCCAGTAAAAACAAGCTTTTGAAGCAATCTTTTGTTCCTCTTCTCACTAAGAGGGGTTTAACACGTTGGCTCATCTGGTAATAGCTTCTTTCCTCGAGGTGGCAAAAATCATTCCCTATTATCTTCAAAGGCGTTTTGATATTCATGTTGTTTTGGTTTTGATGATGTTCAGAAGACAATTAGTGGCCTGAGGTCCTGAAGATGATGAGTTTGTTGAAGACGCACTACTCAGAACTGAGCCGTCGGCCACACGAGTGCCACTACCACTATATTCTCTCCTCATCTTACGTTGGATCATTTCACACTATTAAGAGCCTTTTAAATAATTACTATATTGGTGATTTAAGTTTATTGCATTTTGACAGAATACATGGCTGCAGTCAATGGAAAAAGATGCTCTTTGCAGCTAGTTGGTGTATGATATCTAGTAGCATGGGCTAATAGGTCCAAGCTAACCAGCTAAACCTTGACCCACTGGTACTAAACAGCAGGCCTCCGTCTTCATTTGAATTTGCATATTTTCTGCTTTATTCTTCCTGTGAAATTGAGTTCTCAAGGCATCAAATTCTCATTCGGGAATCTTAATCTTTCTCTCACACACATACTGGCTGGTAGTTTTTCCCGAAACATGGCATCTTGGCATTGAAAACTTTCTGAAATTTTATGGCTGAATTCCCTGAGCATTAAAAAAAAAAGAAAGAGCTTAAGTCCTTGCTCCAGTTAAAACGGTTGAATGCACTTTCCCGGTTAAAGCGTCTGTTTGCGTATCAAGTGGATTTTCTTACTCAATCGTGGTCTAAGCTCAGAAATGCTCTTGTCAGAATCACGGAAATGTCTCCAATTAAAAGCATTACTCAGTAATTACATACTGGCTGGGCACAGCAGGCGCACCGAAGGCTAATTAAACACAATTGCGTGTTCTTGATTTACGCTCAAAGAACGCTATATTCTCCATGTGTTCACTTTCTAGATGATTTTATGCTCAAGTTTGTTGTGCGTTGGTGTAATGTGTCCTAATTAGTACTGACAGCTATTTAGATGTGAAGTTTACACTTTCATGTTTAGATAGACTCTGATACTATGTTATAAGTTATAAAAAGTGCATTCACTGCATTAAATGCGCTATAATGGATCGCATCCATTTTGCTAACCTCAGCCAGGCTATATTTAAATAAATAAATATAACATATTTATATATTATGTAATAAATATAAATGCATTTACTTAATTTAAACCTAAAAGTATAAAGAAATTGAAACAATTAATAATAAATATTATTAATATTATTTATACTTGTATAAAATGCTATATATATATATATATATATATATATATATATATATAGTATGTAGTATTATAACATAATATGTATCATGAACTAACAATGAACTGCCATTTTTACAGTTCTTATTAAGTTAATGTTAATAATGTTTACAATTATATTGTTCTTTTATTAATGTTTATCCATAACATATTAATGTAAATAAATAGAATTAATAAATTACATTTACTTAATGTAATTCATTGATGCAAAAATCACTCTTAAATATTATTTGAACCTAAACAAAGAATTAAGAAATTGATAATGTGTTTAAGTTTTAAATTATTATGTATTAATACTAGTATAAAATGCTATACATAATATATTAATATATTATACAGTATATATAATATTACTCTTATGCATTATATATCATAACCTAACAATGAACAGCATTTTTACAGTGCGTATACAGATAAAAATGAAATAAAATTAAATTAAATGTTAATAATGTTAATAATGCTTACATAGTTCTTTTATTAGTGTTTGTTTATAATATATTAATATAAATAATGTAAAGTGTTTTTATTTAATTTGTTTAATTATTATTTTTTTATTGACATGAATTACTTTTAAATATTATTTGAACCTAAACAATGTATTAAGGAATTGATAACGTGTTTAAGTTAAATTATTAATATTAGTATAAAATGGTATATTAGTATATCATGAACTAACAATGAAAAGCCAGTTTACAGTGTTAATTAATCTATCCAAAATATATTAATGTATAGTGTTAAACATGCATTAGTATTTGTAAAAATTAACATTAACAAAGATGAATGTAAAAGCGTTTATAAACTGCGTTTATAAACTGCTGTTTATTATATTTATTTGAGCATGAATGCGTTAAACTTTATTGCAAATTGTTAACAAAATACAACAATTTGTATATCTGAAGTTGTTCACGCTGTGTGTTTGATAGAACCACTTTACATAAATAGGCTATTATGAATACTAATGAGATCAGTTTGTGTCCCAATCAATTTGTTATTATAAATCTTTAATTTGTCAACTCTGTCCGGACCATTTCAACAGCAGATTGCATTGATTTTCTCGGACACAGAGGGATTTTATTGGCCAGCTGAAATAGTTTGGTGCAATTCGTGACTGGGTTGATCTTTAGCATCGCAGGCCCTTGATTCCGAGAGCGATATTTCAAACAGGTTCGGCATAATTGAATTCATTAGGAACTTCATCAAGTGTATTCCCCAGTGAAGATGAGCAAGCCCTTCTGCTGTATTATCTAGAAGATCCATCTTTAATTGTATTACCATTCACAACTCCATTATTCTGCTCTTTGATGTTCTGCACACAAAAAAAACACAATGATGAGGATTTCCTGTTTACTGCTGCACCCTCTGTCAGATTGAGAGATGCCCTGGAAGAACGGAAGAGACGTCCTTTGAAATGTGTGGAGCGCTGTATGGGGAAGATGCATGTCTGTGAGTATGAATTACAAGAAACATGAAAAGAACAAAGAAAACCTACAGAGACATATGCATGTACTGTAAGAGAAGAATTTTGCCTTATATATATATATATATATATATATATATATATATATAAATATAAATATATATATATATATATATATATATATATATATATATATAGAGCAATAGTTATTTTTGTCAGAAATTTAATGAAGGAATGTTTATATATAATCAAATACAATGTGGAGATGTCTATTTTTGGATAATCCATTGAATGAAATTTGATTGTTTTCTCCCTTTATTTGGAACATGATTGACATGAACTAAAGGTCGTTTGTTCAGAAGTGAGAAAAAGTTCATGTTATGAAAACTTTCGGCTTCACAGATGTGTTTCTGTATGTGTGTTGTCATTTTGACGGACTTCTGGTTTAAAGGAAAAGTTTTTGTGCTCTTAGGTCTGGTGGGGTGAGGCTTGTGGCCTCATGTGGCCAAAAAACTGCTTAGAGAGACATAGAAGTGGAAAAGCTGAGAGAGCACAGGCTGGGTTTGGAGTGACGACAAAAGAGGTTTAAAAAAATCAATTACTGGACGTCCGAGGGGAACTAAGAGACTAGGTTGGAAATTATTTCTGATCCAGCTTTGGAATGATTCTCTCATCCCTTGTGGCTCTGGGTTTTGTGTGTGTGTGTGCATATTTGAGCACATTGTACAATTAATGCCACCTTACACAATGTTATGCAGTTAGATTAGATCAGATCGAGAAATGGGAGGCATTGTATTCATTCGTTTGTTCATTCATTTAATCATTCATTTGTTTGTTTAATCATTAATTCATTCATTCATTCATTTGTTTTAATCATTCATTCATTTAATCATCCATTTGTTTTTTGTTCATTCATCCATTCATTCATTTAATCATCATTCATTCATTCATTCATTCATTCAATTATTTAATCATCAATCATTCAATAATCAATTATTCATTATTTTATTCATTCATTCATTCATTCATTCATTCATTTGTTCGTTTGTACAATCATTAATTTGTTCATTTATCATTCATTTATTCATTCATTCATTTTAATAAATTTATATATATTTATATATATTTATATATTTATACTATTTAAAATAATATTTTGCAAATATTTACACTACATTTTTGTGTAACTCACTACACACAATTTTTTTTATTTAGCAAGGATGCATTAAACCGATTAAAAGTGTTCTTTTGAACTTTATCATAGAATCCTGATTTTGTTATTTTTTATTTATTTATTTATTTATTTTTAAATATAAGCAGCACAACTGCTTTAAACATTGATGATAATCAGAAATGATTCCTGAGCAGCATAAATCAGCATATTAGGATGATTTCTGAAGGATCATGTGACACTGAAGACTGGAGTAATGATGCTGAAAATTCATCTTTGATCACAGGAATAAATTACAATTTGAAATATATTCAAATAGAAAACATTTTAATTTGCAATGATAATTCACAATATTACACTGAATGTTTTCACTGTATTTCTGATCAAATAAATGCAACCTCTGTGAGCAGAAGAGACTTTTTAAAAACCTGAAGCAATCTCAGTCTTTTGAAGGGTAGTGTATATGTTTAAGCGTGAGGTTTGGTGATGTTGGCAGATAAGGAACAGCGCTAATCTATAAGGTTTGGCAGGTTTGCGGCGTCACTACTGCAGGAAGTGTGTGTTTATGTGTGTGAGTGTTATCATCCCAAATGAGCAGCAGCACTCACAGCGGTGCAGTCATGTCAGTAAAGCTGAATTGGATGTAACATGAGTCATTAATCAAAGTGAGCGAGGCACATAGAGGAGGGATGTGAAGCTGAAATGATTAAATGGCTCTCCATAAGGTAAGCGTCTCAGCAGAAAGACTGTGCTGTGGCACGTTCCTCACGGCCTGCCCAAAACCACAGTAATCAAACACACATCAAGCTCTTCATCAGTGTCAGTCCAAGCCTCCTTCCCATCTTCCCCACTTTTCTGTCTCTTCTAATTGTGTTTCTTTACCGCTACAACCTCCAAAACATATTTTTTGTTGTTGTTTGTTTTTTTTTCCATCTGATTTGCTGAGTTGTGGAAAGTGTTTATTTGAATCATGGGTGTGTGTGGGCCCTTTTTCATGTTCTTCTGATCCATTATTTACTTTTTCCTGTGAAATACTAAGTTTTTAATCGTTTCCTTGTCCAATTCCCATTGTGAGCAAACAGCTCAATGTACCAAAATAACTCTCAAATTGGTTTGTGTGTGGGTGTGTATATGCAACTTAGGCAGTAAATAATGTTTTTTATAAGACATTTTATTTGTATGTTTTATATAATATCAAATATGATTTGGCTTAATATCTTGTTAATATAATGATGATGATAATATATAATATTAATATTCTGATAGTCATACTAATCATATTAACAATCATATTTTTATTATAATAGCATTCATATTTTATATACTACAAAGCAGTATATAAAGATATCTTTATATCTTGTGAATCATATAAATAAATATTTATATAATAAATATTTATATTAATATTTTGGTATGATATAATAGTCATACAAATCATATTGATAATAATAATATTTTTTATAATAGTAGTATTTGTTTTTATATAGTAGTAATATTCACATTTTATGTAACATTCAAGTATTAATATCTTGTGAATATAATAATAATATTTGTATGTGTTTTAAATAATATTAAATATGATTTGGCTTAATATCTTGTAATTATAATGAAAATAATAGTAATATAAATATTTTGAAAGTCATACTCATCATATTGGTTTTCATATTGTATAATAATAATAATAATAGCATTCATATTTGTGCATAATTTATAATAATAATAATAAATATTTATATTAATATTTTATATGGTATAATCATACAAATCATATCGATAATAATCATTTTTATAATAGTAGTATTCAATTTTAGTAGTAATATTCACATTTTTTATAACACAATAATAATTGTGAATATTGTGAATATAATAATAATAATAATAATAATAATAATAATAATAGTAATAGTAATTTATAATAACATTTAAATACTACAATTATAGAATATTAAATTTACACACACACACACACACACACACACTTAGGCAGTAGACAATATTTATTATGAGTGATATTTGAGCAAAATTGTATTCTCTCCATTTGTTTTTAGACATGTTCCTTTATTCTGTCAGCCATAAAAAAACAACAACAACCAAAAAATGAATGAATAAATAAATAAAACAATCACAGCTCCTCTGGAGTTGGTCTCATGCATTTTTCATCAGCAGTGTAGCAAAAAACTTTTCCGGCCCTTCATGACCTCCTCGCTTTCACACCTACATGCAGTCTTTATCACCAAAATCGACGGGATTGATTCACGGTGGTTTAATGGATTTCTCCCGGCTTTGAACATGGGTTCATGTTAAATCATTTATCTGGAAGAGCTAATGGGGAAGAGAGACTGTATGTGAGGATGTACATGTGTACAGTGCTTATGCTGAAAGATCCAGAGCTTCTGAATGTTAACACACGAGAAACGCTGTCGAACAGACTACATAAACAGAGCTGTTGCTGAACTGATTTGATTCACACACACACACACACACACACACATCTAAATAATCTTTGCCCTTTAGCTCAACATGAGATCAATGAATTAGATATACGCATGTAAAACACCAACTTGAAGTTGCTGTTTGTCCAAAAGGTGGCGCTATAATGGTGACAAACATCACAATGCATGTCAGTACTTGTACTGTATATGATTTGGCATAAGTTGCATAACTTGTTTGGTATTTACTAGTTAAAAGAGTTTTTTTGGGAATGAATGAAAAATGTATGTGCTATAATTGTTGCTTACAGCAATGTGTATTTCTTCAGATCTGTTTGATGACTTAAAACTACACACTTCAGCTTTAAAGAGTTGAGCAAGTTCTCCGAAGCAAACTGTTGAAATGTTTTCATACCTTGATGTTTTTTTCCCTTCCTCGGCTGGCTAAAGTGTAAGCCTTTTTTAGCTCCTCTAAAGATATGATTTTATGAAATAATGAGTTCTCTGTATATTCCTGTGCTTTCTCAAACAGGTCATGTAACGCAAATCTTAGCAGCATAAATGAGAAATACTCTCTGTCCTGAACTCTGACAGACAGAAAAATCCACCTTAATGAAAAGTGTTAAAGGTGGATCACTCTTTTTTTTGTTTGCTACAAATGTCCCCATCCAAATATGATTAATCACGGCTCGTCCATATGCAGTGGAAGCTATTATGGTTAGCCGTTGCGGGGCATTTGCCAGCAGAGGTGTGCTGAATTCTGAGCAGATCTGTGTGCCGTGTTTTGAATAATGCAGTGGAGACGCTGACAAACTCAGCCACATTACATTCCTGCTGCAATGAACCCAACCAATCTCCGGAAGTCACACATCCTCTAATATTACCAAATTTGCCTGTACACCAAAATTTGCCTGTTTTTGTGTCTTTTTTTCTGTGCCATAAAAAATGTAGGGTGGGACCTCTTTAGGAATTCATCATTTGAACATTGCTTTGGATAAAATTAATTGGATTGGATTGTGAAAAGTGGGAAAAACTAAAGCCAGCCTAACTTTGGTTAAAATTTAGCCAATAGCTTTCAGGGTCTATCATCCATCCATCCATCCATCACTATATGCCATCCATCCATCACTATATGCCATCCATCCATCCCTGCCACCCATCCACCCATCCATCCATCTCTCCATCCATCCATCACTGCCATCCATCCATCCATCCACCCATCCATCCATCCATCTCTCCATCCATCCATCACTGCCACCCATCCATCCATCACTGCCACCCATCCATCCATCCATCCATCCATCTATCACTGCCACCCATCCATCCATCCACCCACCCATCCATCCATCACTGCCACCCATCCACCCATCCATCCATCTCTCCATCCATCCATCCATCTCTCCATCATCATCCATCCATCCATCCATCCATCTCTCCATCCATCCATCACTGCCACCCATCCATCCATCCACCCATCCATCCATCTCTCCATCATCATCCATCCATCCATCCATCCATCCATCCATCCATCCATCCATCACTGCCACCCATCCACCCATCCATCACTGCCACCCATCCATCCATCCATCCATCCATCCATCCATCCATCTCTCCATCCATCCATCCATCCATCCATCCATCCATCGATCCATCCATCACAACCACCCATCCATCCATCACAGCCATCTATCCATCCATCTCTCCATCCATCCATCCATCCATCCATCCATCCATCCATCCATCCATCACTGCCACCCATCCATCCATCCATCTCTCCATCCATCCATCACTGTCATCCATCCATCATCCATCCATCCATCCATCCATCACTATATGCCATCCATCCATCCATCTCTCCATCCATCCATCACTGTCATCCATCCATCTATCCATCCATCACTGTCATCCATCCATCCATCCATCCATCCATCCATCCATCCATCCATCAATCCATGCATCCATCCATCCATCCATCCATCAGTGTCATCCATCTATCCATCCATCCCTATATTCCACCCATCCCTCTATTCAGAGGTGGGTAGAGTACCCAAAAACTGTACTCAAGTAAAAGTAAAAGTACTTGAAGAAATATTTACTCAAGTAAAAGTAAAAGTAATAGTCTGAATAGTTACTTGAGTAAGAGTAAAAAAGTATCGGATAAAAAAACTACTCAAGTAGTTAGTTACTAGTTACTTTGGATCATATACTGAAAATAGTCTATTTTTATTTAGATATATAAATTTTATCTAAATATCTCTCTCTCTCTCTCTCTCTCTCTCTCTATATATATACACACACGCGGTTCATGAACACCGCGTGTGTATTTTGAATGGCAGTGTGTGTGTGTGTGTGTGTGTATTTATATATATAAATACACACACACACACACACACACACACACACACTGCCATTCAAAATACTTTTAATGTTTGTTTTTTTTTATGTAATTTATTTCAGTGATGCAAATCAGAATTTTTATCAGCCTGATTTATTATCAATGCTGTTCTTTTATAGCTTTCTATTCATAAAAGAATCCTGAACAAAATGTCACAGGTTCCAAAAAATATTAAGCAGCAAAACTGTTCCCTGTTGAAAAAAACAGCATCTGCTGGTAAGGTATGTTTTGAAGCATGGGATGCTGGTTTGAGCTGATTTAAACTGGTCCTTTGCTGGTTTATGCTGATCCTTAGCTGGTTTAAGCTGGACGTGTGCATGACCAACACATGACCAGCTTAAACCAGCTAAGGACCAGCATAAACCATCAATCCCAGCTTCAAAACATACCTAACCAGCAGATGCTGTTTTTTTTTCAACAACACTGATAATAAATCAATATATCTGAATGATTTCTGAGGGATCATATGACTCTGAAAACTGGAGTAACAGCTGTTAAAAATTCTGATTTGCATCACTGAATTGAATTAAATTATATTTTAAAGTATATTAATTATGTATTATAAATGTATATGTTTATAACCTCTGACACGGAGAAGAGTGAAAACTCCTCACATGACCGCTACTGAACATCTGAACATAACGAAACAAATCTTCTTCCGTCTGTTCTGCAAAATATAAACAAATGTAGCCTTTATTTCCGCAAGCGTAAATATTGTGAAAATATCAATATTAATTGTGTCTAGGCAAAGGGATTCCTCCTGGAACTAACGCGGGTTTGGCGGGTGTTCATTTCATACTCTGTGACGGCTTATTTAATGAATAAATTATACATTGTATTTAATGTGTAAGGTACATGTACAACAAACTGGTAATGTCATAATAGTATCGTGTACTGTAATTGAATCTCTACCTGTGGAACCGACAGCACACGCGGTGTTCATCTAATAAAGATCTTCATAGCTAGCAAACCATAGCCTTTGCAGATTTGCTTTCAGCTGACTGTAGACCCAAAGACACGTCTTCAGCGCTCTTGATGTTACAGCTCTTCAGTGAGAACCGCTTCAGACGATCAGCGCGTGCGGCAGAACTGAACGAATCATTCAAACTGATTCGCGAACCGATTCACTGGTTTGCCAATTGGTTTGATCAAGCCTTCGAACAGAATTGACTCAAAAGAATGAATCATTTGCGAACGGGCATCGCTCATTGCCCAGAAAATAGTAGACGGCGCGTTTGGAATAAATTGAAGGATTTTTAACTTGTATTACATTAAGGTAACGAGAGGAGCGTCGCCCACAGTAACGAAGTAAAAGTACCGTTTTTTCACTAAAAATGTACTTGAGTAAGAGTAAAAGTACCCATTTTTAAATATACTCTAAAAGTATTAGTTACCCAAAAAATTTACTCAAGTAAATGTAACGAAGTAAATGTAACTCGTTACTACCCACCTCTGCCTCTATTCCATCCATCTGTCTTTTGATTTATTTATCTGAGGGCTTTTCTGTGCGCTGTCTCTCTCAGGTTCCCACAACGCATTATTTAAAATGTCTATCTGAGGGAGCAATTAACAGAAGCAGGAGCAAAGCCAAATGGACTGTGAGGCCAAGAGCTGAAGCAGCAGTGAGAGCATGGATTGAGCTGCAAACACATGAGTTACTCTGTTACCTTGTGCACCAATATGACCTCATGCACACCTACTGCTTAGGTCATCGGGGACATTACCTGCCGTATTCACACGTCTGACTTCACATTTTGTGCTCAGTGAATAGTTCAAGCCCAGGAGGAAGTTCACGAAATCTTTAGGCTTCAGGTCACAGCTGACCTTTGCTATCCTTCAGCATGTTTACAGAACACGTTTAGCATAGCTCTGTTCACTTTGTGTACTGAAGTAGAAATGGTGCACTGTGCTTAAGCTAATGCATGCAGAACCCGGTTTGGCCATTGCTGATTACAGTGTGCCAGCGCTGTAGTTAGCTGAGAGCGCTTGCGGTTTGTTGTGCTCTCACATCGCCTGTCCTTTGTTTTAAAGGTCTCTGTGGTGCTGCTTGTTAACTGCTTTCCAACATTCTGCCAAATCCCCATCAACATCCCTAATATCAGGCGACAGTTAAATGCCTGGCAGGTTTTCCAGAAAAAAGTTGCGCCAGGCTTTGCATACAAAGTTCTTCTCTGCACTTCTGAACTCTCTCCTCAGAGATTATTGAATAAAACTAAGACTGAAAGTATTGATTTACAAGCATTTTTGTAAATTAAAGTAATTCAGGGAAAGTAAATTTCAAGAAAATAAAAACAATGGTTAAAAGCACACTGAAATTAAGACATTTGTCCCATTTGATTCCCCAACTGATTCTTTTACTATAATCACAAAAGAAAAATGTAGCTTTTAGAGTGCATAACACATTTTAATAATAACCTTAATATATATATATATATATATATATATATATTATATATATATATATATATATTTTTTTATTTTTTTTTATTTTGGAGGACGAAAAATTTTTAATGTGGTTTTTGAACATAGATAAATCCTTTTTCCTCCTCATTCTGTTCCTTCATCCCTCTTCCTGACCTTGCTCATGAAAATTCATATTCCTGCAGCTCCTGTAGGCATCCAGGCCTCCCTGAAGCAGAACACACACCACCGGGGCTCATGTGAACTGTAGGCATATGACATGTCAAAACCTGAGGCTTTTTCATGGATGGATGATGCACTTTTTCATTTCTCCCACTGTCTGTGTGATCTCGGGATGAGAGGCTGTGTGGAAGGGCAGGCAGAGGTCATGGACGCTGGCAGGTGATGCTGTACTGAACCAGCACCAGAGCTCTGTCACTCTATATACCATGAGGAACAAGGAGTTATTTTGTGCTTGAATGAGTGCGATTCGTTTAGCGTACAAATATAGTCACAGGCTGTGTTGAAACATGAATTAATCAGTTGGAATGCTGTTTTGAGTGGATGAGTCTTGATTTTAATTTAAGCAATGGCAAGTGCCAATTAAAAACAAAGCAATCATACTTATGACAAGCTAATTAGATTAATTGAAACAGAATATTTTGTGCCAAGTGTCATTTTTCTAACATAAAATGCTTGACTGTTGAAGGATATGAATGTGCTTAGTTTGAATTAAATCCAAATAACAACTCTTACACGTGCAAAAAGACAATCAAAGCCAAGCAAACCGAAATAGGAGCATAAAATAACAACACATTCGCATGTGGAACTTTTTTACATTTTAGCAATCTCATTTGAGCAATTTTGTGCAATCTGCTTATGTCACACTGAAGGTTAGCTCTAGGGGTGGACTGTCATGCTTTTTTAAACTAAAAGTCATAAGTTTCTGTACGTGAGGTAAAGTTGTAAAATACACCACAAATCTAAATTCAAAATGATTTACTAATGAATCTATCAGACCAGTTTGCAACAGATTTATTGTCTGATTATCAGATTTCTTATCTGATTATCAGATTTATAAACTGAATTTGATATCATTGTGTTGCAAGCTTCTTTTCCTCTACACAAGAGCAAAATCCTGATCTTAAAATATATGAAAAATCATTTAAAATATGTAATTATATAAAATCTGTGTAATTACATTTTTATTTGCTTATTTTATTTGCTTATTTTTTTCAATAAAAAGTTTATTTATTATTTTTTTTTTAGTTCATTCATTTTTAAAAGTAAATGATATAACATTTTATAATAAATAATATCATTTTATTAGTATAATTTTATTTTTATGTATTATTATTATTATTATTATTATATTTTTAGTTTATTTTTATTTTATTAAAAATAAATTATATAAGATTTTATTTAAATAATAATTGTTTATTAGTTTTATTCATTATTTTCCTTTTATTTATTTATTTCACAATTTTATTTATTTCTATAACTTTTTCAGCCTTTGACAACACATTTTAAAGTAGAACTTTTTCCATTATTGTGGCAGCATTGAAAAAGTTCATAACATACTCAAAATGTGCCCAATTGCGTTTGGGATCTCTTTTCATGGCATGATTTTGAGTCAAACAGCAGCCAGATCTAGCAACTTATACCAGATCCTAGTGTTCAGCAGAGCCCTGTGTAGGGACCATGATATGACATAGACTTGAGGGTGGACTCTTTTTATTTTGGCAATCACCTTAGAAGTCTGGCATGGGTGAGCGGCGCTCACATTTTCTTCAGTGAATGTTAATATAGTTTGTGTTTTGATCCGCTCTATCTTGGTCATAAACAGGGAAGAGCTCTTGTTCTCCTCTTCATTACGGCGGCGCTTTGATGTCAGAAGGTTTGGCATCCGAAAGCCCGAGGACTCGTATTATTGCTAGTTATTTCAGCTGGCGCGTACACCTCGAGGAACCAGAAGGGCTTCGGCACAATTCCGCAGGATGAAATGTTTTTATTGATCTCGGCAGGAGAAACACTCCAAATGGTTTCTTCTGTTCTTTTTATTATTTGCTGCCATGACAGACACATTGAACAAAGCAAACAAACCCAGCGAGGGAATACGATTTCACTCTCAGTACATCAAACAGGAGACGATAGGGCAGAAAGCCTGCGTGCGAGTGTGTATGTCTGTGGGTTTTTTGTGTTTGAGAATGTCGAGGCCAGAGGATAGAATCTACTGACTGGGCAAAGTATATTCTATAATAGTAAATCTGCTATAATGTAGTGAAATATTAGCAATTTCTAAGTTGCTTGCACAGCTGCTTTTGCCCCGAGATCGTGTAGATACAGCAGGCCAAGGATAAACGGCTAAACCCCGACCTCTTGAGCTAGACCAGCATGAACCATCCTGGACCAGCATGGCACTCATTTCTCTTCAGCAGGGTTTAGAAAGTGCATCTCACAGGATCATGAAAATCCCATTCGCGCTTCTTGAAGCAATAATGACTCATGCAGTAAAAACATATGGAGCTCTCCATAGCTGAGAGAGATGATTTTTAATGCGCTTGATATGTTTGCACTGCGTGATTGGATGGTTTTCAGAAACCGGAGAGTTTGAACAGATGTAAAAACCACCGAGACCAGCTAAAGCCGGCGGTCTTAAGAGCGAATCCTCTTGTAGGTGGATTTCACCATGTGTTCTGATCAATTAATTGATTTTATGAATTCACAGTTATCATATGCTGCGCTCACATCATGTCAGAATTACCATAAATATGAGTTTCTGACTAAAACTGTTCAGGTCCTCATTGAACTCATAATTTAAAAAGTTGGAAATCTGTGAACGATCAGACGTCTTTCAAATGAATTGTGAAAGCAGCCTCAGCAGTAAAAGATCGCTTTATTATAGACAGTGTATACCAGGTGTGCTTGTTTTTCGTATTTTGCTAGATCATATAGTGTAAATTAATGTAGTTGTTTTCTTTAATGACAATTTTTGTACTTTACAAATTTAGCAAATTAGCATTGTTTAATAATATCTTTGTAAACTGTAGAAAAACCATGGTCTTGTTCAGTATTTTTATCTTATTTTTCATGAAAAATATTGAAACATTCTTAAAATGAGATGCGTTCATTTATTTTTTCCTTTAAAAATAATTGACAACATTTATTGATGTCTCTGCTTATCTTACACAATTTTATTGATCAAATTTCTTGTTTTAAGGATATTTCAATGTTTTTTTTTTCCTATTGTAAAACAAGACAAAAATACAGATTTTTTTTTTTTTGCCATGTACACTACTGTTCAACAGTCAGTACGGTTTTTATGAGATAATAAAAAATACAGTAAAAACAGTAATATTTTAAAATATTATTACAATTTAAAATAACTGTTTCTATGTGAATCTATTTTAAAATGTAATTTATTGCTGTGATCAAAGCTGAATTTTCAGCATCATTACTCCAGTCTTCAGTGTCACATGATCCTTCAGAAATCATTCTAATATGCTGATTTGATGCTCAAGAAACATTATTATTACCATTGTTGAAAATATTTGTGCAGTTTCATAATTTTGTGGATATATATATATGTAACATTATAAATGTCTGACACTTTTTTTCCATCAATTTAATGGATCCATGCTGAATAAAAGTAATAATGTCTTTCATTTAAAAAAAATCTTGCTGACCTCAAACTTTTGAATGTTGATATAGTATTTTGCAAGAGCAAATTTTCTACATTTCGAGAAATATTTTGTCGTCATCAGTAACAAAATCACTGGAATTCATTTCAGAGTTATGAATGTTGCCAGTCATTCTGAAATTACATGAATATAGCTCTACATTATGTGTTTTTGTTTTTCCAGGATCTAAAATGTAATGCCAGATGACATTATTATACAGCCAATTCTGAATAGCAAGATGTTGACCAGAAATGACATGTCAGATATTGCACTTTGAAGTCTGTTATAGCTTCATTCACGGAGTCTTGGGTAACGTTTGCCACAGCACCAGTTCAATACGGCCTTTTTCTGTTTCTGTAGGAAACCCTTATTCAGGGAGCTTTATTGCCTGTCATAACTGTCTCTTCCACCTCACAGGCTGGAGAGAAAGAGAGAAGGCTGTTTTCCAGGAGCGGCGTCGATACAGCGGAAGTGAAAGAGAATGGCTAATACGTCTGACGTAATGACGAATCGATTACTGTCCTTCCCAGTGTCGTTTTTGAAAAGGCTCCATAAGTTTGGTTTTTAAAGTTCAGCTTCTGTCTGTTGTCCACACAGCGTCAGCAAGAGCTCCAATGCACACGTTGTCAATAAGCATTAAAATGAGTGAAGAAAAGAGTGTGGTGTATTGAGAGTGAGGGCAGCCTGGCTCAAATAGAAAGAGCTCTTAATGTCAGTCCTGTCTGCTGTAGGAAACTCTGAGTTTAACAGTAGCAATGCTTCAAATCCACCGAGCTGACTCACTGCATGACAAGCCAAACAGCTTCTTTAACCTCTCTAAACTTCTACTCATTTAGGTTGTTTAGGAAGTGACAGGCTTATACAACCATAATACATTTTACCTGTGTTCTGTATGGCAGCACAAGAAAACTTCACGCCATATGTGCGTCCTTTGCTTTTCATTACGCTGCATTAGGGCTAAAAGCTTCCAGTGAAGTGACAGAGACAGAAAGCAATATGAAATTGCCCAATGTGTCAATTTTTTCCAACCAAAATTGCTAGAAGCCATAATTATGATTTCTGAACTTGTAAACTTGTAAAATTCAAAGATGTCACTGGATTTGCAGATTTCAAGGTTTGTGATGTCAGATCTGTGTTTACACAACACCATTTTCCACTAAAAACTGAAAACTTTTATGGGTTTTGGTCATTCATTTACGCAACAGCAGCATTTTGTGGGCCTGAAAATGCAAACTTTTGAAAACGGGTTGCAAAATGGTTGCAAAAAAGAGTTGCAAAAAAGTTTTTGAAAACGATACGCACATGTGTATTATGTGTTCAGTTTATAGGAGTGCATATGTTCGCAGGCGCCGTCTACTGGCCTGGCATGCACAACACAGCATTCTTAGTCATTTTGGAGATATGTGTGAATGGGCATCGTTTTGATGACATTGTCGTCTGGATGGAAATCTTTTCAAAAACGCAAAGAAAAAAATGTTTCTGTACTTAGTATGCTCTCTTGAAGGGATACTTCACCCAACAATGAAAATTCTGTCTTTAATTACTTACCCTCATGCCGTTCCAAACCTGTAAGACCTTTGTTCATCTTCGGAACACCAATAAGGATATTTTTGATGAAGTCTGAGAGCTTTCTGACTCTGCATAGACAGCAACACAACTGACACATTCAAGGCCCAGAAAGGTAGTAATGACACCGATTAAAATAGTCCATGTGACATCAGTGGTTCAACCGTAATTTTATGAAGCTACGAGAATACTTTTTGTGCACAAAGAAAACAAAACTAATGACTTCATTCAAAAATTTCTTCTCTTTCAGGTCAGTCTCCACTGCACATTCACGAGAGTACCACTGCACATGACTGAATTACAGTTACAGTTAATTGCAAAGAAACTTCAAGCAACATTGAATTAAACGTGAAATTTTGAAGTAGCAAGGTAATAGTATTTTCTTGTAAAACATGCTCCAATAATCAATAAACATACTAAAATGACACCATATCCATTTATTCCTGACTATTGATCCCTTTTCCCCATCTCGGCTGAGGGTAGCGTGACCTGTCGTGGCTGTCCGTGATGGAGTGGACCGAATGCTCATCTTTCAGCGTGGCCGATCTTGACCCGCATGGCCTTCTCTGCATTACGCCTTTCTTCCGTAACACCTGTCAGATTGGGGCCTCCATTGGGTCATTACCCACAATCCTCTTTATTAAACTCATCTGTCAAGCGGCACATCATAAAGAGCAAAAGCAGAGCCGGATCTCTCTGCCTGTTAGGTAAGCATCGCAAATCATTATCTCGCCATCTCTGCTTGACTTTCTCTGTATGGGAAGTCAATGTTATTGACACACGGGCTTACAGGAGCTTTCTAAAGCATCTCTTCATGGTGTATTATTCCCAGCTAAAGTCGAGAGGTGAACGTGTCTTTGCCTAATGGGCTGTTTTTGGAGTTTTGAATGTTTTTTTCTGACTCTGATGTCTGATACGGTGTGTGAGAAATTTAAAAGGGGGAGGCTGCTTTTGAAGTCTGTTATTTAAAAGAAAAAAACGACATGCAGCATGTAATTTTTGTGGCATTAGCAGCACCAAATTGCAATGTGTTTGTCTGAGCAACCTTGCCTCAAGCAGTGGTTTGAGTTTAAAAATGAAAGGACACACTAAATTGATCAAAAGTGACATTAAAGCGATTTATAATGTTACAAAAGCTTTCTGTTTCAAATAAATGCTGTTCTTTTGGACTTTCTATTATCAAAGAATTATAAAAAAGACATTAAATATATTAAAAAAGTATTAAAGTTTCCACAAAAATATGACGCAGCACAAATGTTTTCAACATTGATAATAAATGTTTCTTGAGCATCAAATCAGCATATTTGACTGATTTCTGAAGGATCGTGTCACTGAAGACTGCAGGTATGATGCTGAAAATTCAGCTTTGGTCAATTTTAAAAAATAATTTTATTGTATTTTTAATTAAATAAATGCAGCCTTGGTGAGCAGAAGAGATTATAAATGCACATTTTGTGCATTCAGGCCCATGAATGTGTCGTCAGCCTTTCTCTTCACAAAAATATGGCTTTATTCTGGAGAGGATGTTTTGAATAGATGCTTCAGGTACTCAGCCATGATTTCAACAGTCGACCTGAATCCCTTCAGTGCCAGGTTTCTCTCTGCAGTGTGCTGGAGAGGATATGGATGTTTTGTGAGTTCCTGTGTATCATTTGTGGTGGTGAGAATCTGTCTGCATCTCTATCAGCTGCTTTTTTTAATCTCCTGTCCTGTTATTTCCTAATTCTAGCTGTCTGCTTGTCAGATTTCATTATTTGTGATTATTTGTACTTTTATGTTGACAATTGAACATCATAAATCAGTGAAAATCCTGATTTTTAAGCACCTCTGTATGTGATGTATTCTTCTGTGAAAACGTCTCTGCTATAACCTCAAATCCTCCTCTTCTTTCTGTTCTGTTTTGTTTTTATGTTTTTGCTTCAGCCCCAATTTCTTTTAGCCATGTCTCTTTTTCTGTCCACTGTATTTTCCAATCTCTCCTTCAATTTTTCTTCTACTGCCTCCTTTATTTCTTTCCTCTTGCCTTCGAATCCTCTTGTATGGAAGCCCGTTTCCGCAAGTGAATAAAAAATAAAACAAGTTAACTGCGACTTTTTATTTCACAGTTCTGACTTTTTTTCTCATAATTGCGAGTCTACATCTCACAATTCTGTTTTTATAACAGGCAATTGCAAGTTAAGTCAGAAGTGTGAGGTATAAATTGTACTCGTAATTGTAAGAAAATGGTATTTTTTTCCTCGAAATTGGACTTTAGAATTTAATTGTCAGAACTGCGAGAAAAAAAAGTCAGAATCGTGAGATATAAACTTGAAATTATGAGAAAAACTAAATATTTTGCAAATATGTTTCTCGCAATTGTGAGTTTCTCACAATTCTGACTTTATATCTTGCAATTCTAAGAAAAAAGTCAAATTTGTGAGATTTAAACTTTCAATTACAAGAAAAAAAGTCAGAATTGTGAGATAAAAAGTCACAATTAACTTGTTTTATGTTTTATTCAGTGGCAGAAAAGGGCTTCCATAGCCTACTCTTGGGAAGTTTCAAGAGGTGGATTCAAATGGGAATTTTTTAATGTTTCTTTTTTTGACAAAGATAAGAAGATTTGTAGCTCTAGCACAACAAAAGAAAACAAATGATGCACATGTGAAATACTTTGTCTCAGTGTTTAAGCAATCTGTTAACATTCCCATTCATCTCATCATCTCTCAACGTACATGATTCAGCATGGGAAGGAAAACTGTAAATAAAAGCAGCAACAGTAATTTGCTTCCACCATGATTCTTTAATTTGAAAATCCCAAGTTTCCCGCTGGTATTTCAACATTGCGGCGGCGCTCATGTGCGCTCATCTCGTAAATGCGATCATTCCGACATGACTTGAAGGCAGCTTCTCTCTCTTTCTCTCTCCAGATATGTTCCTGTTGCTGCTTGTGTGTGCCGCTCACCTGCTGAGCGTGAGATTGCTCTCAGGCTTTGACTAATTGCTTTTCTTAAGCGAGAGCGCGAGAGGAAGCCATTCGCCTCTGTGAATTTGCTGAAGCTCTGAACGTGTGGGATCTGGTGCTGTTTATGGCACCTCCGTCCCAGACGACTTCTGTCCTGGCACAGAGTGATGTCTGGAGTCGTGCAGTGTACAGAAGCTCAATCCCAGCTAACAGGGAACGTTCTCACAACATTGAGACAACCTTGCCAGAATGTTCGCCAAAGCACAAACGCTCTTCTAGTAACTTTAACAGAATGTGCATTCAAAGTTATCTGTTCTTTAACTGTTTCCCCACCATTGACAGAATTTTTGAACAATCCATATTTTCACTGTTGGGGGCGCTATTACACATCTTCTGAAATAGTACAGAATTATCGGATCCAAAAACAGGCGAAGAAGCAGAAACAAGTGATAGAAGCATTGTTTACACACATAAGCTAACACAATCATCAAACAATGAACAGCATTTAAATTAAAACTGCCTGACGTTAGCGAATTAAATGTTGACCCAGGCAGTGGCAGAGGACTGTGCAAGCTTTGGGGGTGTTGATGGACATGATCTACTCCATCTATGTTTTGATCATTTTTCTGAATTCAATCCAGACATAATCTTTGACAAAAATGCAATTTTCTCAGCTTTTTGTTTAAAATGTTGCTTTTTTAATGAAACTGAACCACATTCATGTGTTGATAAGAAAAGGAATGCATGAATTTTTTGTTTTGTTTCAAAGCAGAGTCTCTGTTCTTTCTTTTAATATATTGTATGTTCAGATATTCACACAACCAAATATTATGGGGGCCATGAAATTTTTGTGAAAATGATCAAAAATGCTGGCAATAGCTAGCAACTTAAAAAACAAACAAATAAATACTGGCAGGGAAATACAGTAATATTGTAATATAGTAATATTGCTCTGAAAACATCAGCACAAGAACATTATTTATTAAGCATTTTAGTTGGAACATTAAAAAAGAACATTAAAAAATAATGTTTGCAAAATGATAAAATGGAATGTTCCCTTAATGTTCGTACAACATTAAAACAAACATTTTAAAAAAAAAAAAACTAAATGATTTGAACATTCACAGAATATTCATAAATACTTAATGAAACTTAATGGAAAGTTCTTAGAACATATTTTTGTTAGTTGAGATTCTCTCCCACCTCATTTTTCCTTCATCTTTTCCCTTCCTCTTCTGTATGCCCTACTCACTCAGTCCAGGACAACATGTGCCCTATCTCTGGACTTCAGGGGTCCTGTCAAGTTGAAGCTTTACTTCAGCACTCCATTGGGAATAAAACTCTGAGTCTGGATGCCCAGGAATCTTCGGATGCCAGCGGCTGATAATGAGTTGACGCGCAGCCCGCCGTAAGCAGGTGATCCTCACATTTCTCATGTTTTCCAGTTTGCTCTTCATTGTGTGCTTTTTGTCTTTGTTTGTTTTCTTCCTCCGTCTGCCACACAAGCCTTGGCACAGCAAAGTGAATCTCCCAGCATCCCTCACACGGGCAGAATGCCAATTAGATGTGCCGAGTCATTGGCAGACCCACGAGGAATCTGCGCCCGCAGAAAGAGCTGGGACGCCCATAATTTATAAGGTTCTGCACATCTCTTACATGCCTGGGCTGCGTTTCCCAAAAGCATTGTTTGCCTAAGTAGATCGTAGAATCATTGCCACCAACAGTCTCTATGATCAACTTAGCTCACAATGCTTTTGAGAAACACAGCCCTGATCTTTAAATATCTTGGCCAATGTAATGATGCTTTAAGCAACTAATAAGAATGTAGTGCTCTAAGCTTCATTTAACACATTTTACTATGATGAGTTGGAGAAACCACATTAAAACTGTCACATGCTAGGCAATTTACATATACACAGACAGTTGCAATCAAAATGATTCAGACTAGTTTAATATTTACAAATGTAAGCTTTTCTGGAGATCCATAGATTTTTTTTTTTTATTACATCTGTAACAGTTTAGTGGCATTTTAAAAAATGATACCGTCAATATAGGATTTAGTAAAACAGCTGTCATAATTATTCAACCCCTATTCAACATTGGTGTTTTAAATCACTTACTAGTATAGCAGGGCAAAAATTGTGTTAAAACTACGTTTAGAAAATCTATAATAACACTTAATTAGCTTAAGCACATATATAAGTTTAGCCCATGCATGTGCTAAAGTTGAGAAGCAATTATGGCCATGTCAACAGAGCTGTCACAAAAGCTATAGAGAAGTAGGCTTTTAATTCTATCAGAAAGGCTACAGCTACAAGAAGATTTCTGAGACACGAGGTCCTGGAGACACAGCTGGCAACAGGGTGTTGAAGAAAAGCACAGTATAATCACAGGAATGTTTGATTAGATCGGCTGAGAAAAACCCTCCATTTACTACCAAAGACTGACAGGGTGACCTGATGAAAGGAGGAAAAATATTTCAGTGCAGAGTATAAGAAGAACACTGAACAAGCATGGCTTTCACAAACGCCACTCTTGACCAAGAAGAACATAAAAGGCCAGCTGGAAAATGCAAAAATTATTTGTATGGACCTTTGGAGTTCTGGAAGAATGTTTTATGGAGTTATGAGACCAAACTTTCTTGACAAATGGATCAGCGGTATGCCTGGGTCAAAAAGGCAAAGCCAATGAGCAGAAGAACACCATCTCCTTGGTCAAACATGGAGGTGGACCAGCCTTGTTATGGGGGTGTTTTGCTGTTGCAGGAAGTGGAAATCTTGACTGTATGAAGGACATCATGGATTCTTTGAAGTATCAGGCCAAAGATTGTAAAGCCTGCAGTGCATAGACTGAAGCTGATGGTCATTGGACTTTCCTGAAGGACAGCCATCCCAAAGTATGCATCCAAATCCTCTGAAGTTTGTTTCAGGGATCGGTCATAGAATGTTCTTGAGTGGCCTGTTCAGTCTCCAAAATAAATGTCATTTAACGTATTTGGTGGAATTTGAAGAAAGAAGTGGCAACGTAAAAACCAAAGATATCAGTGAACTGAATGCTTTTTCAAGCGAGGAATGGGCCAAGATTGCAAAGTAAATTGACAGAAGCTTCTAAGCACTTAGAGGAAGCATCTACTGGAGGTTATAAAGAATAAAAGATTCTAAATTTGAATTTTGGAGGCTGGATAATCATGTACATGAATGTTTAGAGCCAGTTTGATTTATTTATTTATTTATTTTTCATTTTTCATCAACTTTACATCATCAGAATCACTCAAATATGTAATAGTAAGCTTTCTATAATAATATGATGCCTTAGTAAGTGTTTTTATAAAATTTTGTTAACAGCAACAGAATGTTTTGCAGGTTAGGGGGTTGAATAATTTTGATTTCAACTGTCTGTCTGTCTGTCTGTCTGTCTGTCTGTCTATGTGTGTGTATGAATAAAAAATACATTATACAACACATAAATATTCAAATACAATAAATTTACATAATATATTAAAGACCATTTACTATACAGATCTGATTTAGAGAAAAATAAAGTTAAAGATTCCAAAGCAAAATCACCAAGCAATGTTGCATATTTTCCTCCAATCCTTTTCTAAATAATAATTACTATATTATTAATCACAATATACCTATTTTTTATTTTATCTTTGTTATTAAAAATAAGAACAAAGATGCAAATAAACAGTAGTTTAATCAAGAGCAGAGAGTGATTTCGTCTTTTCTTTTAATGTATGATTAACATTGAGACAGATCTAGTTTAAGACCTACTGTAATGCATGGATCAAATATAATGTTACACATCAGATTTTCCCCCAACCATTAACTAAACGTTCATGTAAGACATAACAGATTATGACTGTGTGAATCTCGCCAAGACATATTTCGCAATAATGTACTTTATAAGGGAGATCACGCGCTCACGGAAAGGCGCGTCTTATTTCATCAGCATGGGTTTAAAAATCATATTTCACTGGTTTGGACTCATGTCATCGAGAATTCGATATGAATATTCACAAAGCTGGAATGCTGCGCTTTGCAACAATAGACCTACAACTTGTGGTGAGAAGCAGCAGCAGTTGTCCAGAAGTGAGCAGAGAAAAGGTCGCCTACTCCTCTCAGAAAACGTACAAATAAAGATCATTTTAGATGTTTAATTACTATTTGGAGCATTGGGATCGCTAAAAGAGGGCTTAATGAACTCATTTTTGTGAAAACCTCAAATTCGACCAAAACTGACTGATTTTTCATTTCTTTTGCCTATAGCTCAAAATTAGTCCATGCGCATTCTGACTCATTTTGCCAGCACGGGTCACATATAGTGCTGCTTGAAAGTTTGTGAACCCTTTAGAATTTTCTATATTTCTGCATAAATATGACCCAAAACAACATCAGATTTTCATATAAGTCCTGAAAGTAGACAAAGAGAACCGAATCAAACAAGTGAGAGAAAAATATTTTCTTTGTGATTTATTTATTGAGAAAAATGATCCAGTGTTACATATCTGTATGTTGCAAAATTATGTGAATCTCTTAGATTAGCAGTTAATTTAAAGGTGAAATTAGAGTTCATCTGTGCAGAGGTGTTTTCGGTCAGTGCAATGACTTTCAAATGTCAGTACGTGACCTGTTTTATTCAAAGAACAGGGATCCATCAAAGTCTGATTATGTTTGTGGAAGTGAATCACGTCACTAACAAAGGAGATTACTGAGGACCTCGGAAAAAGAGTTGATGTTGCTCATCAGGCTAGAAAAGGTTACAAAACCATCTATAAAGAGTTTGGACTCCACAAATCCACAGTCAGACAGATTGTGTACAAATGGAGGAAATTCAAGACCACTGTTACCTTCCCGAGAAGTGGTCGACCAACAAAGATCACTCCAAAGCAGAACATGTAATAGTCTGCGAGGTTGCAAAAGTTCCAGGGTAACTTCTAAGCAACTAAAGGCCTGTCTCACATTGGCTAATGTTAATGTTCACGAGCCCACCATCAGGAGAACACTGAGCAACCATGGTGTGCGTGGCAGAGTTGCAAGAAGAAAGCCACTGTTCTCCAAAAAGAAAATTGCTTGCTAAAGATCATGTGGACAACCCAGAGGACTACTGGAGAAAGGTTTAATGGATGGATGAAACCAAAATAAAACTTATTGGTTTAAATAATTTTACTCTAAACAACAACAACAACAACAAAAAAACAATACTATATAACTAAGTTGAAAACACAATGAACAGCAGCATCTGAATATACTGAATATATCACTATGAAAGTGAGGCAAAATGCCACAGAGTCATGCATCGCCGAATCCTATCTTTTTGAATTGGGTCATTTACATGAACCATCTGAACAAACCAATTCACTTCTAAATGAATCAGATGTTCCAGTGCTAAATTTGACAGAGGGGATGTTTTAGAAGAGCACATTTTGATTATTGCCTCAGCTTGCTCAGCTGTGAAGCCAAGTGTCATTAGTGTCTCATTTAAAACAGCTATTTAGCATTATGGTAAAAACAACACTAAATTTAGTTGGCCTCTTCCCAACTTTGACACAGTTCAAATGGAATTAAATAAAAACCTGCAGATTTTTCCCCCGAAAACCAGCACAGAATTGATGAAAAAGGTCAGCAGATCCCGTCTGGTGCTGCTTCGGTGGAGTGACTCATTCTTGTTTCTTTACAGGAGACACATGCTGCACTTTTATCTGATTGGTGCCTAGACGTTTCTGAATTCTGAGCGAGTCATTTAAAAATACCTTCATGTTCACAAGTACAGATCCTCCATAATTATCCATAATTATGCTGATTTCTAAGATGCCTCATTCTGGCCAAAAAAAAGGAATTCTATGTAGCCTTCAGGGAAAAGGCAAACAAAAATCCATCCAAGCAAGAGAAATGTCTGATTAACAAAAGTCAAAATATGACTAATCACCCTCTCACAGTTTTACAGTCCAGAGAAGAGCTGTATAGCAAAGATTCCACTGGACAGGTAACAATAATCACATTCATGCAGCTTGCATTGGTGTGATTTCTGCAGATGCAGCACTTTGAACAGGTAATTACAGAGCAAATGGAGGAGATGAGTTGACAACTGTGCGTTTCCACTCGCGAGGTGGAGGATTTGTTTATATTTCCAAGGAGAGAGTTTTGAGGTGCAGGCATAAGCACATTCACACTCGCTGACCTAGAAAACTCTCTCTAATGATGCCAAAGGCAATATGATTTAAACAAACAGTTCAAACAGCCAGATCAACAGCAGAACACATTCACTCTCAGCCTGAAACCCACAGGAATTTCAATACTGGTTTGTGCTGGTCTTGCTGGTGAACAAGCGTTTGAGTTTCTTTTTATATAGCTACTGTTCAAAAATTTTAGGGTTGGTGAAATAAAAAAAATAAATAAAAAAATGTTTTTGAAAAGTCTTTTATGCTCACCAGGGCTGCATTTAATGAAAAAATACAGTACAAACTCTAATATTGTGAAATATTTTCTTCAATTTAAAATAACTGGTTTTCTATTTGAATATATTGTAAAATGTAATTTATTCCTGTGACAGCATCATTACTCCAGTCTTCAGTGTCACATGATCCTTCAGAAATCACTCTAATATGCTGATTTGCTGCTCAAGAAACATTTATTATTATCAATGTAGAAAATATTTGCACCGCAACTTTGCAAAAAACTTGACAAATGTTACCACTTTAAATGTAAAAAGTGACTTCAGGAAAAGTACAAGCAACTGGAAGAAGTTCTGTGAAAAACATTTTTCTTTTGTTTTTGTCACTAAGAAATGATTTATTGTCATTCTTTTTGTTTTCACTGTTTTGCCTATAACTTTTTGTTGTTACTGTTGAAACCGTGAAATTTACTTTTTTTTTTTTTTGGATATTTTTCCTTGTCTGCTTTTGATTTGATTCATTTGTTTCCTTTTTCTAATTTTTCTTATTTTCTTTGCACTACATCTCCCACAATTCCTAGTAAACTACATTTAGGGTGAACTCCATATATGGTGCACTACATTACCCATATTCCCCTGGTTAAGGTCTATAAATAGACCTCACTTTCTTCCTTTGTCCCTTTGCATTGGTGAGGTGTGGGGGTTTGAATGGGCACACAATCATGTCCTTTGAGTCCTTTCCTTAGGATGCGTTAATGACCTAAAACATCCTGTTATCCTGTGCATCCTGTTCATCATGTCCATCATGGTTCTGCTCCATATGAATTTGTGAACTGCATGTCATGTCAACTGCTAAAGATTTGTGATTCTTCACTTCAGTGGAATAAAAGAGAGCAAAGGACTGGTGTTTCTTCCAGTGTTTTAATCAGACACGCCACCAAGTTTCTACAATTTTTAATGAACTTTGGATATTTTGACATCTTATATTCAACAATCTCAGTTCAGGATTGTCAGTATAGTGAAAGATTTGGGACACTGTGTTCTTGAGGTGCCAGAAGCCGATTAGCATTGTTGGGATGCCATTTTCCTGCAGAGTAATTAGTCTCATGACATTCATGGCTCAGGTGATTGACTCCAAAAATGTTAAACAAACAAACAAACTGAGAGCTCATGAGGAAAGATGGCGTCATGTGGGTCACGTATACTCCCCGCGTCTCATGGTTGTGGCTAGAAGGGATACAGCTCCGACCGGAAACGAACAATGAAATTCATTTTCTACCTATTAGATTGTGTTTTATTAATGTCTACACCTACCCCAACCCTAAACCTACCCCTTACAATAATGAAAAAATAGTAATTATTGTTGTACAGTGTGACAAAAATTACGCTGTATTGATATGCGCATGCCCAGTAGCGCCATACGTATCCCTTCTAGCCTTAACCGCGTCTCATGCTCCAGCCGACCAGCAGCCATTGAAGATGAACGAGAATGCAAACGGATGGCTTTCTCCAGGTATATTGAATTAAAGGATGATTGAAATTTGTCAGATTCGCTCCGAGTCCCACAAGGAGCGGCGCATACACTTTGCCCTCGTTAACAGCCCGTCGAGGCAATAGGCCACCGGTCTGCCTGTGAAGTGTTTTGATAGAGTCACGTTATGCAGAAGTAGCGTTTCCATCGCGGAATACAAATGCGCCGCGAGTTCCCATGACCCCCTTTTCACAGTCATTTATAAGTAAATGGGCCTTGTAGAAGAAAGTGAATATGAAAAGGAATTGCAAAAGATCCCCTCTGGGTCTCGCCCAAGTAATGTAATATCTATTCATGAAAGAGGATAAGCATCTGATAGGGGCAATCAAGAAGAGTCAGATTGGAGCCATGACTTTTCGGCAAGAATACACGATTTGATGCAATCTTCGGCTTCCCGTTCGGGTTGACGGCTTGCAGAATAGAAATGAGCCTAGCTGTACATGCACACGTCAATCTGTGTCTTTATCCGGAAGCTTTATGAGAAAGTCCAGTCATACAAAATGAGGTCGCGCCGGTGTGTTCATCACTAATGCATTGCCCAAAGGGGCAGCTCGGTAAACCCTGTACATCTGCATACATTAACGCGTGCTTCCCCTGATCACCAGCGGAGGCAGCGTTGGCCTATCCAGCCCTGAACGAAGCGGCCGTCTGGCCAGATTAGTTCAGCGCGCAGAACAGTCCGCACGAGCTCGCCGTGTGTGTTTTGCACTCATGAATGCGGGTTATAAATACCTCAGTGCTGCTCTCCGGCCTCTCATCGGTACTTGTTAATCAGCCAAGACCTGCTGAGGTCATTCAATTGAGTTGCGAGCATAATGAGAACTTCATCATCGGCGGCGGAGTGCAGTTGGCTGGAGCTTGTCCTCGGGGAGGTGTGATATTTGTAATAATTATTTGTGCGCGTGTCAGCACGCATATGCTGTTGCGCGGGGCCAGAGTTCTCGCTAATGCGGCGAATCCTTGGAAATCCACCAGAGAACTGTTATGTGCTGCCTCACCGGTGAAGATGTTCCTCATTTGTCCGTTATATGTCCTGCACTTCTGTGCATCTTCATCGGTAATTAGCCTATCTATAATCAAAAATAAAAAGCTCCGTTATGCGTTTGTACAGAAATGCCGACACACTATGGGCTAGCTATATAAAAGTCATGAAGATCTTATAGAAGTTTGAGAAGTTTCTGCATTTTAAATGGGACTGTCACTTCACACAGATTGGCATCAATAGTTCTAAGCTTTCTATTGCATAAAATGTTCTTTCTATGATTAAAATGTCCTTCGCACTAAGAAAAAATGGCTCTTTTAAGAACGATAAATGAAAGGTTCTTTGAGGAACCAAAAATGGTTCTATATTATTCTGAAAACCCCTTTTTGAAACCTTTATTTCCAGTGTTCATTGTGTTTGGATCTTTTTATTTATTTATTTGCTAATTTTAACTGCATATTTAAACCAATAATATGCCAAATCTGTGTATTTTCCAAGTAAAAAAAAAAAAATCTAATTAAAATATCTAAAATTTGTTAAAATAAGATTCCTCGATAATTCTCTCTAAAAAATGGGTAAAATATGGACAAACCTAGAAACTGGGTTCTTTTGACGCAGCGGTTGGGTTAAATGTTTTACCCAACCTCCTGGGTAGTAACCCAAATGCTGGGTCAAAACAACTCAATTGCTGGGTTTGTCCATATTTTACCCAACGCTGGGTTGTATTTAACTCAGCATTTTTTTTTTTTTTGGAGTGTAATAATGCATACAATATTAAGACTTTTTGTCATAAGATTTCATTACATTAGTTATTTATTTATTTATTTATTTTTTTTTTTATTTTTTTATTGGTTTATACTTAAAAACAAGTGCAGTAAAACAAAATACACTGAAGTCAAGTCCTACTATCTAATGCAGTGTTCACTCTCAAGTAAGTTTACTGTATCTTTGAGATTTTTCAGATATTTTGTGGAAGGTTATTCAGGCAGGTTTGTGGAAGTTTGCCATTGCCAAAATTGATTTCTGAGGATTAGGGTCTCTTTTAGTAATAGGATTTGAAGATGAAAATCTGATGTCAGCATAGATCAAATTTATTTTGAAGTATACAGGAAATTCTTAAAACTTCACAAACTTTTAAGCATCACTGTATGCACAGGATCTGCTGACTTTTTATGTGTTTTCAGTGCTGATTTAGGGGGAAATTGCATGCTGCAATATGCTGAACAGGACTGACATCAGGTTTGTAATTTTTCCAGGTTAAACACAAAACATTTGCGTGACAAAATAACAGCCAACCATCAATATTTGATGTTAAATGTACATTAGCTGCTTAAGCAGACAGTACATGTGCAAAGCCCTTTTTTATTAGCTTTAGTTGAAAATGCCTGTTCTTTAAATCAACTCTATATTCTGTAATATTTTTGGTAACTTTTTTTTTTATTAAATTAATATTAAGTATATTTTTCTGATCATATACGTACCTTTGTTAGAATATTTAAAAAATCTAAATGTAAAATTGAATATACTTTTCAATTGTTATTTTTTTTTAGGTAATGAATGAATTATCTTTGTAATAAGCATATCTCTATTTTGTCTGTCATTTTGGGTCATCACAATGCATTCTGTGATTGACATATTCTTAAAGGATACATGCAGTAATGCCATAGACTTTGTCTATATGAGATATCTACCTTAACCAGCTCACTAGGTTTAAAAACAAATCTGCTGTCAGCTGTTTAGCATTATGGGTAAACAGGAGAGCAATGATTTGTGAAGGTTGTCACCAGACTGAAATGTACCAGGTCGTGTATTATGTGAAGACCTCCAGCTATGAACATATTTCTTGTAGATGTTCAGCTGACAAGCATAAAGGAGGATGGTTTGTCTTGCGTTTCTCCTCTTTTCTCCCTCCAGCCCCTCTCTTGTACGCAGGAGTCATTCATATTGGAAAAGCTTCGCACACAGTCTTGCTTGGGTAAGTCCCGGTCCTTATTCTGTTTTCCTGGTGTCTGTAGGAAGGATTAAGGTTATTCCTCAGCCTCAGTTAGTTGATGATGCCATAGCTGGAAATTCATCTCCAGTCATGGCCTGTACAGACGACTCTGGCTGCACATTCAGAACCGCTTGTTACTTCAAAGCTTGATAGATCTGAGCTCTCATATTCCATCAGTCCCTTTTCAGAGGACATGGTGTTTTCATATATTTTTATGCATTTCCCCCGGCCTCAGTGTTTCTGAGGTCTGTTAGACATGACCTCTCCTGTCAACGATTGGAGCCCAATGCACTTGCTTCCCATTAAAAATATCATTTTGCAAATTAATGCATCTTCTTTAACTACTGATAGCAT
Organism: Spinibarbus caldwelli; assembly: GCA_039654775.1. Lineage (NCBI taxonomy): Eukaryota > Metazoa > Chordata > Actinopteri > Cypriniformes > Cyprinidae > Spinibarbus > Spinibarbus caldwelli. The sequence goes on from CM077224.1 coordinate 35,746,097, forward strand.
GTCAAAGTTAATCACTGTTGCTTTGGTGATTTATCCTTTAGTTACAGTTTTTCTCAGTCGCTTTGGTGCATTTCTCGAATCATGCTTAATATTTGCAAAGTATGTGCATTTCTCAAAGCAATTCATACAAACAGCACCGCACAATGGATTTCCTGCAAAAGCCTGTAACTTACTCAAAATCTTTAGTTCATCTCTCAAAAGTATTTGTCAATGAACATATCAGTGCCATCAGAATGAAACGTCCTTGTGTCATTGTTCACAAACAAGATAGTCAAAATGCTTAGTCATGTTGTCAATATAACACTGCGCTCTGTTAGTATTACCTGATGTAAACTATGGCAACAGTTTGGATGAGAGTTACTGTACTGAAATGCAGAAGGCTGCTTCTTATGTATGCCATATATCCTTTCAAATGTAAAAATTTACACACTGTATGTGGGATATTGATTGAAAGAGACTGTTTCAAAATGTTTGAATAATTGAGGATATGGTTGATCTCCCAATATTTAGCTGCACCCTTCAGCCATTGTAAGGCCATGATTGATAACATGGTCCACAACAGTGGCCCTTATTTCATCTGAGATATGCCTATGTCCTCGGCCTCTTCTTCCTCTGTTTTGCCTCTGTACCCTTCCACCATGCGTCCCTACTCCTCTTTCTTCCTCTCGGCTGTTGGCCCTGATCATTTTCTGGATGTTCATCCATCGTCAGAATTTGTAACTCTTGTGTTGTCCTCTATCTATATATGCTTTCCAATTGAAGATTCATGAGATGCACCTTTGAGCTATTTCAGAGAACTGGTTTATAATTGGTTGATCTATATTCTCCTCATTAGTGAAAGTCAAGATTCTCTTTGCACAATTCATGGCAAATTTACAAAAAAGTCTAATAGAAATGTGTAGAAAATATGTTTGACAGTTTATGACAACTATCTCGACCATTTTGCATTTAGTGATTTATACGATGAACTAATAACTAGATGTTTTGAGGGTTAAGACTATTGCACAGAAAACTATATAATACATTTTGAGCAACATGATATTAGCAACTGAAAATGTAGGAAACTGCAGACAAATGTACTTAATCAGTTGCATGAATGTACCAAAGCAATCGCAATTTGTTCAAAAGAATGAGAAACTGCTTTTATGCTGTGCACAAGTGACTAGATGATGTGGAGGTTGAACAAGTAGTTTTGAGAATTTCATTTCTGATCTGAGAAATGCATTAAAGCAACTGAGAAAAACTGTAACTTTGTTGTTGAAAGCAACATCCACAATTAAAGGAATAGCATTATTTTCAAATCTGCATTATTTTCACGTTAAACACAAAAGGAGATTTTAGGTAAAATAACTGAGCTTGTGTTTTCCATAGAGGAGATTCATTCTCTCAAATCTCATGTTTTTCAAACTCGGTCAGTCACATGGCATGAAATAATGGCAAGGAACCATGTCTTTCGTGGGGTTTTTCCCTTTGCAGGCTGGATGCAGTAGTGTGATCAAAGTAGTCTGATTCATTAGTAAATGATTCTTATGAACGGATTCTTTGTAGTGAATCAAAAACAAACTTCAAAGTGCAGCCAGTGTAATCTGATTCATTAACATAAGTCTATGAACTGGTCCTTTTAATGAATCATTCAAAAAGATTCTGAGTCATTCAAAAACAAACTTTTGAAGAAAAGAAAGCATTACCGTTTTAATTAGTCTAGTTCAATGAATCTGTCAGAGCAGTTACTGAATCAAGTTATTACTTTCAGTTTTGGAATATTTTAATGTTATATGATGGATGAAATAGGCCTATATCTACTTTCCTTTTATCTAAAAGAGAAATTTGGACATTATTCGATAGATAGATAGATAGATAGATAGATAGATAGATAGATAGATAGATAGATAGATAGATAGACAGACAGACAGACAGACAGAACAATAGATAGACAGACAGACAGACAGACAGATGGAACAATAGATAGATAGATAGACAGACAGACAGACAGACAGACAGACGGAACAATAGATAGATAGACAGACAGACAGATAGAACAATAGATAGATAGACAGACAGACAGAACAATAGATAGATAGACAGACAGACAGACAGACAGAACAATAGATAGACAGACAGACAGACAGACAGACAGACAGACAGACGGAACAATAGATAGATAGACAGACAGACAGATAGAACAATAGATAGATAGACAGACAGACAGAACAATAGATAGATAGACAGACAGACAGACAGAACAATAGATAGACAGACAGACAGACGGAACAATAGATAGATAGACAGACAGACAGACGGAACAATAGATAGACAGACAGACAGACAGACAGACAGATAGAACAATAGATAGATGGACAGACAGACAGATAGAACAATAGATAGATGTTTTCTATTTGAATATATTTTAAAGTGTAATTTATTCCTGTGATCAAAGCAGAATTTTCAGCATCATTACTCCAGTCTTCAGTGTCACATGATCCTTCAGAAATCATCTAATATGGTGATTTGCTGCTCAAGAAACATTTCTGATTATTATCAATGCTGAAAAAAGCTAAACTGCTTGAAGCAACATAAATATGACAAAATTGTAATGTTTAGATGATTAATTGTTCCTTTAATCAGAGCAGGAAGGGGAGAAACACTTTTAGGCCTCAGTTTATGTCCCTGATGGTCCATTATGCGCTCGCACACACCTCACAGCAATGTAATTTGCAACAAATATGTGTGATTATGAGCTAAGCAAATAAGAGATTATTCATTTATTTATTCCTTTTCTTTGCTAGGAATCCATCAAGATGTTTGATTAGTGTCTCAGATGAGTGTCTCTGCTGGAATCTTTGGCTCTTTTAAATAAGCCTACAGTCAAAGCATAGGTCAGTATTATGGTCATCACCACACGCCATTTGCAAGCATCATCCAGTTACATCGACGGTGTTTCACATCAGCGTTTTCAAGTGAAGGCGAACTCTCCTTCCCCTCTGATCGCTGCCTGTGAAAGTCGGAATGGCATCTCGTCGATTGAATAAAAGCAGCAGGGGCACTTTAATTACCCGGATTCGTAGAAGCCTTCACAGAGATGGAACTCTGTTTATACACCTCCAGCAGCAGTAATTACATTGGCTTGCTGAGGTGTTTGCTGCCTTTCAGCCTCTCTCTGGAAGCACGGAGATTGACAGAGTGAGGTGACATACTAGTAATAAAGGCTCTGTGAGCTACCAATCATTCAGATGCTGGTGAGGTCAGATGTTAACTGACTAATAACACCGTGTGCTGTTAGCTTTAGTATACGTGGTTTAGGGCTAGGCGGTGCAAACAAGTTGTTATATCATGATGGGTAATTGCGTAGCAAAGTAATAGTATATATTTTATAACTTCCTTTTTTTTTTTATTAAATAACTTAAAAAGTTAATGCCTACAGTTCAAAATGTCTCTTATGCTCACCAAGGCTGCATTTATTTGATTAAAAATACAGCAAAGACTGTAATATCATGGAATATTTTCACAATTTAAAATAACTCTATTTGAATATATTGTAAAATGTAATTTATTCCCTGTGATGCAAAGCTGAATTTTCAGCATCATTACGCCAGTTTTCAGTGTCACATGATCCTTCAGAAATCTAATATGCTGATTTGATGCTCAAGAAACATCAATTTGAAAAGAGTTGCTACATTACTGTGAAACTGTAACAGGAAGTCAGACTCGAGACACAGGTGAGTTAGAATCAAACAGACGGGTTTATTGAACAGTTTGCGGGAGATCAAGGAACTGGTGAGTATAGGAGTTTCAGAGTCTTTAACTGAACTGGAGCTGATAGTGATGTTCTTGATTACCAGGTCTGACGGAGACGGTGAGGATCGCGGGTTTTCCAGGAGCTGGCGTGACGGAGCTGGATGCAGGTAAGTAGACGGAACACACGAGGGGACCACAGGAGGTCAAGGAGACTTGGAGCAACAGGTAAGTAGTTCAGCATAGGTTTGAGTCCTTTCCCACTTGGGAAACCAGACAATGCGGCTGTGTGGACTGTGTGTTCTTATAGTGCTGTGTGGGTGATTGGTGAATGACAATCAGGTGTGCGTGATCAGCATTCTGACGATTGTGAGAGCTGATAGGTGGAAAAGCCTGGCGTGTCCGTGACAGCAACATTTTATTAATATTTTTTACGGATTCTTTGATGAATAGATAGTTAAAGAACAACATTTATTTGAAATAGAAATATTATATAACATTATAAATGTTTTTACTGTCACTTCTGGTCAATTTAATGCTAAATATAAGTATTAGTTTTGTTCCAGAAAAATTAATTGTTTATGTTAAATAATGTGATAACGCCAAATGTTTAATACTCATTAAATGTTTAATTTCATTCAGAAACTGACAGACACAAACCAAAATTATTCATAATATGCAAGATTTATTCTAATATTTCTCTAATGTTGCAAAATTTATTAAAACCTTTCTATTGTTTCAGAGTAAAAAGCCAGTTGTTATTTCTCACAATTAAGATATTTTCATGTAATTATGACTGTCATAATGTGAATTTATCTCACCCATCTGACTGTTGATTTACAATGCTATTTTATTTTTTATTTACTTTTTATTAGCAATATTATTTTTAATTGTACAGAGCAATTGTAATTGGACTACCATGCAATTGTATGAATGAGTATTTCTCACTGATGTATTATTGTGGTTCATATTTCACCTCTAAATATTACGTAAATACAAAAAGACAGTGTCTTTCCATTTGTCATGCCATTTCGATGGTCTCTTCTTCTCCATATAGATGGTCTTGACCAGAATAGTCTGCAAACTAGAGCAGTTTTTATGCTGTCTGTATGAGACGGCTGAGCCCTGATTGAGGCGTAGGGTCTCAAACGTCCAGTTTCTGCAGCTCCGATCTGACACCAGAGCATATGATCCCAACCTACATTATTGTTGAGGCTTTCTGACTCATTTTCTCATTTTCTAGACAGCTGGAGATTGAGCTCAAACTCAGGCCTCCTCAGAAATCACTCTCTTAACTCGTGAAGAGTGCAGACGAGACCAGATGCATTTTCAACATTACATCATAAAGACTCCTGCTACAAAAGGATGAAATTTAGCAGCCATCATCGCTACATGTAAGTGAAAGGAACTAGAGATATTTTGCCAGACTTCACTGATATCTCCAGCTCTGAGAGCACCACAGTCTGTTCTGGCATCTGTCCCTGTCGACTGCAGCAGGAGCTGATCAATTGCATTCAGATCTGCAAACCTAAGTTCTGTCTCGTTTAGCAGGAAACTTTCAAACTTCTTCCGAATGTGATTCCCCATGCATGTGGGGTTTCAGTGATAGTCGACTGTGATCTGATTTTCCCTGTCATCTGCTCTCAGAGCATCAGTCACGGCACTATTCCTGATTATGGGACGATTCACACTAGGGGGTCTTTTTTTCTGATGCAGATCGAAAGCATTATATGATACAGAATATGCAAGTTACTTTCTTCAAAAGAGGATTTGCTAAACGAAAAACCTCAGACTGTCACACTTACCTCTCTTTGTAGTCATAATTACTTATATATGAAACCACATTAAATAAATAAACAAAATATACAGCATTTTTTTTATTATTGCAATATAAAATAGATGAGATTACATAAATGGGTTGCATATCTTGTTGACTTATTTAAAACGACAGATTTTTTTAAATAATCTATTGTAATTTATATGATTTTTAAAAAAATATTAAATATTTAATATAATTATTTAAAATAACCCTAATAATAATATTAATTTCTTAATATGTTTGTGTGAGACATAATTTATGTTTGACATTATTATTATTATTATTTAAAATAATTTATATTACTTAACTATTAAACTATTATAATTTATATTAAAATTATTTGTAAATATTAATATTAATATTAAAATATTATATTAATTATAATATAATTATTTATAATTACCCTAATAATGTTATTAATTTCTAAATATGTGTGTGTGTGACATAATTTATGTTTGTCATATTATTATTATTATTAGCATTATTATTATTTAAAATTAATATTTCTTAAAATAAATTGACAATTTATATTAAAATATTTTTTAAAAATTTAAATATCAAATACCTAATATAATTATGTACAATAACCCTTATAATAATATTATTGCGTTCTTAATGTGTGTGTGTGTGTGTGTGTGTCTGTTTGTCATCATCTTGTTATTATTATGACTACTATTATTATTATCATCATTGATGATTGATTAATATAAAATACTTATAATAGTAACTTATAATTTACTTTTAATATTTAATTATTAAATACTAAATATATTAAATAATGACTTTTTAATATAAATAATAAAATGAAATAAGTAGAATAAATTATTTTGTTGATCTTTCAAACATTTCTGAGCAAAACTTTCAGCAGTCTAAGTGCACAATAGTCTCTCTCACTGCAAATTACGAATATGACCCTTTAAATAGATTACATTTATTATTGTAATCATTAATACATTCATGTATGTATTCTTCAAGCAGACAGTCAAGTGAAAAATGGCAGTATCTGAATATTTAATCTTTTAACAGGTTTCTATTGCAGTGAAGGGCTGCTTTGGGGGGTCACTGGCACACAATGAGTGTGTCAGATTCTCTGAGCATCTCGTCTTCTTCATCCCCAAACACTCATTTACACTGTCAATATTCAGCAGGTGGGCAATATTAGCATTGCACTTGTTGCTAAGTAACAGGCAGGAAGGATTTCCTGTTTGCTACAGCTGCTCTCTCAAATAAAACACCATCAGTACATCACAAGAGCAAGTCTGTTTGGCTTCACACAAAATGGGCCTTAAAAGTTATTATTAGGTATATTATATCAGTTAATAATATATAATTGTAAGTAATAGATTCTATTTTTATTTTTATTCTATTTACCAATAGTGAAGGAAAAGCAGTCAGGTTTCCAGCATGTTTTCTTATTCATCTTGTTCTTATATTAGACTTGAAAAGTCTGAGACCACATTGAAAATCCACAATGCATGCATATTTATTTATTTATTAAATTGAAATCTATTTATTTATTTAAACCTGGACAAAGTTTTGGTATTTTGAAAAAAAAAAATAAATAATAATAATATATAATAAATAAATAAATAAATAAATACATACATACATACATACATACATATATATATATATATATATATATATATATATATATATATATATATATATTACTCATTTAAACCTAAAAAAGTTTTAGAATTTTTAAAAATGCAAAAATATATGTTAAATAGATAAGAAATATTTATATGCAAATTTGTGACTGTCAGTCCTGTGTCCCCGTGTCCTGTGTTTTTCTCCTCATTGTGCCTTCCTTGCCCTAGTTTTCTCCCTCATGTCCATATTTGGTTTTCCTGTTCTTGTTTGGTCCCCGTTTAGTTCCATGAGTTTCAGCTGTGTGTTATTAATTATCTAGTTTACTCCAGTGTATTTAAGCCCTGTGTTTCCCTGTCTTGAGCGTCCGGTGTCTTACGTCATTCAGTGTTCTCCCCATTCCATGCTTTTGGATTTATCATTAAAGTCTTTTGAGTTTACTCCTGCATTTCCTCGTCTCCTCGTTCCCTTGCTCCCAGTGATGTGAGACAGTGACACTGATCATGTACACTCCTTTGTACAAAGGTCATTTCGCTTTATGAACATTTTTTTTATTAATCACAAAATAAGTAATAAAAAATAAATTAGTTAAAATATAAGTGTAAACTTATGCACTTGGTAGATGATTTTACCATGCATTTCTTGAGAATCTATAATCCTGATGTTGCTACAACTAACAAGAATGCAGAATCATGTTATGATAAATCGATACATTTTCAATGCTAGTCTCTGATTTGTGGACCATAAGTCACTATACATTTTTACTACACATACTTCTATTATAATTTATATATTTTTCTATAAGGATGCACACTGCATAATGGAGACACACTTTGATAAATTAGAGCTCTGCAAGGCACTAATATCTATACCATTTAAGAGTGGAAAAGTTGTACAGTGGTATTCTGGGGGAAAAAGTCTTATATTTCTATGTGTGACATGCTAGTCCAACAGCTGATGTACATGCATTTTTCTCCAAAGTCTAAAGATGAACATCATGGAGTCTCTGACATAAAAGACTGTTGATGCTGCAGAGTTTGCTTGAGGTTTTACTCCAGATCTCACTGGGATCATAACATAAAGTGACCAGAAACGCTCGTAAAGGACAGAAACAATCTGGACTTAACATCCCACTGAGCTTTGTCAATTGTGTGCACTGACTTTTATCGGGGGAACTGGACAGTTAACAAGCAATTAAGGTAAACATATAATTTTACACCTATTTGCAATCAAAAGCTGTGCAATTACGAGATAGTAAAACCCTTTCAACCTGAAAAGGCCCAAACTGGATTTTAAAGCGCAGATGTGCCTCGTGCGGCAGCGGGAACACCTGATTAAAGACAGAGTTCAGAAAGATTCCTTCGTCTCCGCCATAGTAATTTCCTCATAATTAACATTTTAGCAAGGTCAGTGCTTCCGTGCACCTCTTGATTTAACAGCACGCGTATTTTCAAAGTCTTTTAAAAGGGAGGTGAAACACTTCCCATCTCTTTTGTTGTTGAAGTCAAAGGTTTTATGTCCCATCAAACTACTGTATTTTGATAGAAACTCATCAAAATTAGATGATGCTGACTAACACGCCTTCATCCTCAAAAACCATGTATTACCATGTAATTCTGTAAAACTTTAATGCTGTCCTGGGTAGGGCTGGGTTCACAATATCGATTAATATACAGTTGATGATGTTGATGCCTGAACAAAACATCAATAAACATAATTTGTAGTGCACTGGTCCAATAACCACAATAAACTTTGTTCTTTGTTACTTTTGATGTGAATCAACGTCTCAGCTTTAAAATTTTGTCAGTTTTATCACGAGATTCAAACAATCCCACACGGCAAATATATATATATATATATATATATATATATATATATAAATGTTATATATGTGTGTGTGTATATATATATATATATATATATATATATATATACAATAAAAAAAATTGCTAAAATATGTTTCAAAATATTTATGTAAATGTATTTTCTACCAATGTATTTTTGACTATTTTTTGTATTTTTAAAAAATATATTTTAAAAACTTGAATATATTAAAATATATTATTTTACTTTATTTGACCCTCTAACTCTAGCACTCTCTATTCTAATTCTATTTTTTATCTATTTGTTTACTTTTTTTATTAAATAAAAAAAAAAAAACTTGAGGCTCTAACACTTGCACTCTCTATTCGTTTTCTAACTACTTTATTTGACCCTCTAACTCTAGCACTCTCTAATTCTATTTTTTATCTATTTGTTTACTTTTTTTATTAAATAAAAAAAAACACTTGAGGCTCTAACACTTGCACTCTCTATTCGTTTTCTAACTGCTTTTCTTTTTAAAGAGCCTCTTACTGTACACTAGCTTTCTCTATTCTTTTTCTACTCTTTTGACTTGTTTTACTTTTATTGTAAAAAAGACCCTCTAATGCTAACATTCCCTATACTTTTTCTGTTCTATCTACTTGTTTCTTTTTATTTATATATATTTTGTTTTGATTGCTTCTATTTTCCTCATTTGTAAGTCGCTTTAGATAAAAGTGTCTACTAAATGACTAAATGTAAATAAATATTTTAAAATATCACATTTGAAGAATTTTATTTGTTGTAAAACATTTGTAAATAAATTAATAAATAAATCTAGCCTTGATGTAGGTTACTGTACGATTGGAAATATATGTTCTTGCCCCTGAATTAATTTTTCACTGAAAAAAAAAAAAAAAATGCTACAATTTTTTTTAAGGTAAGTGCTTGCAATCAATTTATTTTAGCCACATTTAAATAATTTTAGTTGAAAGTTAGTCAACTAAATTTGTTTATTTAAATGTAGCTAAAATAAATTGATTGCAACCACTTACCTTAAAAAAATTTAGTAAATTCAGTGAATCTTTTTATTTATTTATTTATTTATTTTTTCATTTTTTTAACCTAGGTTTTTTAACCGCGCTTTAGTGTGTCGAGATGGCCAAGCGCCTCAGTTAGAGAGGCACGAGAACCAATGATATCTTCCGCTTCACTGAAGTTAGCACGAAATAAACATGGATAAACATCAGAAGGTATGTTGAAAGAAACGGTACTTACTAAATTGTATCATGTCTCATGTAATCACCCTGTCAGTGTACGGCAATAAAACGGCAATAAAACAACTTGTGAACAATATGTCACGTAACTACATTTACCTGAGAAAAAGCATTCAGTGTACAAAGCTTGTTGAGCTGCGGTCACATTTAACGTTACCATTTGCTCGGAGAAATTTCGTGTGTGAAATACGGTCATTACAATAGAAATCCGCGCGTTTGGGAGTTTTGCGTGAGGCCGATGAAGTTGCCCACCATTTCTCTTGTGTTCAAGAGAGTCACGCGAATTTGACCAACAGAAAGCTGCTTTTGAAAGTTACTTCTGTGAGTAGTGCTTTATTCACAGAATTTATTTCCTCGCAAAATTTCACTGAAATTTTCCACCGCACATTCAGTCAGCTGGAATAAATAACTATACAGAGGATGTTTTTTTTTCTAAATATATGCACTATAGTATCATTATAGATTTTTTTCTTAACCTGTTAGTAATATTTGATCATTTTATTAGATGATTATTTAATGCATGTTTGAATAAGTCTGTTGTGAAATCAGACAGCCACTGTTTAAATAATGTACATATTTTAGCAACGATTTGGAATAGAAAAATAAATGTATAAGTTGACATTGTGTAGCCTACATTTTAATTGTTTGTATACAGCTTTTTATGTGTTGCGTTCATCATTATATCTTTACTAGCTGTTCAGTTTAGACTTTTGTTCATTTTAACTTTATAAAGAGGTTATATTGATGTGGTTTCCTTGCTAAAATTTAAATGGTGGCTGTCTGATTTCATGACATATTTATTCAAACATGCATTAAATAAGACATCACTAACAGTTTAAGAAAAAAAGATAAGTATATTATAGTATGTACCTACCCAGATAGCATACGTACGTCTGCAAGACGTCTGTTAAAGATCTCTTGATCTGGAAAGCATCTGCTGTCTACAAACGTCTGACAGACATCTGTAAGATGTCAGTTTTACGTACATTCTAAATCATAAACATCTTAAAGACATCTAATAGACGTCTATTTGACATCTAAAAGGAGACGTCCTATAGACGTATTGCAGATGAGCAAACACCCTAAAAAATATGTCTTGCAGATGTAAATGCAGACGTCAAATAGACATCTCCGAGATGTACGTGTGCTATCAGGGTACTGACTCCCTCTATAGTTTACAGCTTTAGCTGAGAGATTGTTTTCCTTAGGAAATATTGACATGTACCTGATATATATCCAAAATCAATGTTAAAATGAATCAAGAGCTTGTGAATCGGAATTGAAATGATTTTTGAAATCTGTCAATATCTAGCCCTTGTGTTGGATCACTTCTTGGTCTTGGTCTAAAATCTTGGCCCTGAAGCAAAATCTGACATGGATGACTCAATTCCACCATGTTCTGCAAGCTTTTCTGGTTTATCTGTCTAAAGTTTCCCTTCGGACTGGACCGGTCTTCATTAGTAGGTGTTTTCATCTGTGCTAACAAGCTCATCCGTTTCGTTTTCAAGTCTGAATATAGATGCAGTCCAGAAGCACACACCGGCCCAGAGGTCTTGGCAAAGGGCTTTTTACTTACCGCCAACTTTTTAATGAGATGACCACTAAATAATTCCTCCATACTGGTCTGTTTTGTTCCTTAAAACTTGGTTTGGAGCTTCAGATGTCACACTTTCGACCACCTAGTCCATCTAATTCTGTGCAAATTGACACGTGCATAATAGTATTGATGATCCCATGATGTAACTGGCAACGAGAACCTCATCAGTTTTCCTCATTAAGCCCGACTTCCCGTTTAAATTAAAGCTCTTGAGCTAATCGTCAAACAGGTGCTGCCTGGAGGCCAGATGCAAACGTGACACCTTAACTAAAACAATGACAAAATTACCATGATGAATAATCCTCGCTTTAAAAAGCATATGGGTTTCTCGTAGCAACCAGTGTTTTCCTCTTAATGACATTACACATTACTCAAATTGATCTGTTTCGAGGTTTGTGGCGTCTCATTGTCATAAACTAATTACAGAGTGCGCTCGTCTGCTATGCTAATGGCTCGACGTATTCCAGTCACACTAAATAAACAGCACGGCATAATTGCAGCGCTGAGGATTGGCAGGCGTGATTAATATTATTCAGAGCGCTGGATTCTTATGCTAATGGATCATGTTCTGTATGGTTGCGATAGATGGCACGGCAGTCTCGCAGGTGCGAAGGTACCGATGGAGTGGCTTAAAGAACGAAACGCCAAGTCTGGTTGCTTTTAACTAAAGTTTCGCTTTTGTTAAATGTATTAAAGGCCTCTTGGAACCATTTAGTATGTTGACATAGCCTACTGCATTACTATTGAAGCAGGAAGTTAAAGGATCATCCTACCTGTGTTTTTGGGAGTGAATTGGAAGTTTGGGGGAGGGGCATTCTCATTCTAGAAAGCATTTGATTGGATGAAAATTTGCATATGCCCTTGAGTGTAGAATGTCATTAATAGTCAATAGAAAGAAACCTCATTTTGTAAGTGGAAGTCTGCTAAAAGATGAGTTTGCTTCCATGGTGGTGACCTCAAAACTAACAGACGTGGAATAAAAGCCGCAAACCACCCATTATTGCTTTTCCGGTTACATGAACTCGAAACAAACTTGAGAAAACTGAATTTTGTCATGTGCTTGTGAAAAGCAAGAATGAATTATGGTCTTGTAAGGCCCTGGGGCACAAACCAGCCCGATGCCATTTTTCTAAATATAAAATATATTCCCCACATGTCGTAAGACATACCGCTCGTACCAAACAATCATTCATTGTGCTCATTTTTTTGTTTATTGTATTTCTACGTGTATATTTATACAAACATTTATATTTCTTTAATAAATTTAAATATTCAATATTATTCAATTCTATTTGATGATATAATTACATAATGTGTGTGTGTGTGTGTATATATATATATATATATATATATATATATATATATAATGATCTAATTTATTGAATCTTAATTTAATTAATATAATTTATTAAAAAATTATTCAGTGTTATTTGTGTATTGTGTATTTTTTATTAATTGTATAACATAATTGTGCAATATTAATTAATATCTTATTAAATTTAGTTTTTGCATTATATATAATTTAATGCAAATTATAAAATTTAATGATATTTAATTAAATAATTGTATTATTAATTTATCTAATTTAATTTCCTTCTAAAATCCTCACATAGGCTTTTAATGCCTCTCAACTTGTCACAAGGTGGCATCTTTACCATCTCATAATGTCAACAAGATTCTGTCTGTGTTTTTTCTTGGTCTTGGATGTGTTTGACTGGCAGCATCTGATGAAACTGTGTGTAAAGGACCATAAATGGATGTGCTGTTTCACCCTGAAGGATGGAGTCAAAGGATGGAGTTTTTTTTTTGTAAACAGCTGAAAAGAATAAGAACTTTTTATAGTTGTTTTCATAGATTTTTTGTTAAGATTAGCAGAAGGATGGTGGCTGATATCACCCGATGGAGATCAGGTGTGAATTAGCTACTAGTAGGGATGATATTCAGCATTTCTCTCGCGGCTCTAGGATCTTTGATGCTAAACGTCCACCTCGCAACCTGCCGAGAAAGTTTACTGATGTCGTCATTGTTGATGTCTAATCTCCGAGCTCATACATTTAGCCTACAAGGTTATCCAACGCTCCTATCTGTGACTTTCAGATCACACATCTCTACTTCTGTTCCCAGCATGCCAACAGCTACTGAAATTAGAAAAAATAGTTGGTAGGATCACAAAGTCTTGAGGGATTGAATATACTGCAACTCTCTGTCCTTGTAGGTAAATGTCTTCGTGAAAACATACTTGAGAATCTCAAGTACTATATGAACTTACAGACGGATACACATACAGTATATAACATCTTTCCAGTTTGGTCAGTGATGCACAAACTATTAAATGCAAGTTTTACAACAACAAAAGACTTCACCTTGAATATGATGATGCATGGTTTATGTAATTGGATTACCAAAATAATCAGTTCATTTAAAATGTTTTAGAAACATTGTGAAAATAGCTGCCAGAAAGGGTGTGTAATGTTAATCGACTGCGATAATACCGTAATTGTTGTTTTAATAGAGTATGTCATTCACTTTGCAAAAAACAAACCAAAAGATGTCTTGAGAGTCCAAAAGCCTTCACTGTGTGATGAAGCCTATTAGAATGCAGTTAGAATACTCCATAATTAAAAAAAGCAAAAAATCCCTGTATGGGTTTTTGTATTTTATATTTATAAGATATGATATAGTTAAGCTAAATTACGTAAACGAGTGCAAATGTGATATTTTATACAACAGTTCAAGAAACAAAAATGTAAAATTTAGTGATTAATTTTTTGTTTCACCAATGAAAGTAGTTTTCCAGACAAAGCCGGAGCTGAACATTTGTGCGTCTCAGAGCAACACTGCAGTTTCGTTCCTGAATGAATCTGTTTGTTTGAGTCAGTGATTGAACAATCCATTCATAAAGACAGCGGCTGCATTCGAAATCGCATGCTCTTATGAGTAGATACTTGTTTTGACTAAGTTATTATTTTGCAACCGCTAAAAAGTATATTCTGTATAGAATGAATTTGTGTAGTACTATATAACAGAGAATTATGTGATTTTGGATTCAGCCAGCCACATGCTTCGTTTCTAAATGAATCGATATTTTTTAAAAAATGATTTGAATGATTTAATGAATCGCTCATTAAGGGACTTGCCATCCCCTACTGGTGGTTTTAGTGTCATATTTAGGCTGGCTGCACACTAGACGATTTTCAAATCTTAAACGATTTTAAAACCATGGGAGACCACAGACATGAAGACAGTTCAACCAATTGTTAGCCTTATAATCCTCTGAACGCGCACACTAGATGATTAGACCAGATCATGAGACTACACACTTGATGATTTTAGGAACGAATTCACAGTGACATGAGATCTCACGGACACTCGCAAGATCAAACGTGACTAGAGAAGAAAAACAAATAGAGGACAATCAACGTTGTCAGCTGGCTCTCCTGGCGCGTGCTTTGTTTCACAGTGAAAAACCAAAAATAGGAAACAATATGGGTGATGTTCTCTGCTTTCATGGCATGTTTGTGGCTGCCAAGTTTCATCTATAGAAGCACGCAACATCCGGTAGGTGACGCTTGCTCGCTCTCATTGGCTATCACGTCAGAGGCAGCCCGATCAAGAGTCCTAACTATCAAACATATTTGATGTTTACGATTTGAGTTGGGGGACGCTCCGTCTCGATCAGGAGCAGTAAAACAATCGTAATGACACCACACAATAGAGGAATTTTGGACATCGGGCCACACCCCCCGATCATTCGGGGGGTGCAAATCGGGCTTAAAATCGGGCTTAAAATCGGCCTTAAAATCCTCTAGTGTGCGGCCAGCCTTATTTATCCATGACAGGCCTAAACCAGCTATGGTACCTATTCAAAGACACACTAAGGAAAATATTGTTTAATTATTGTTATCAAAAAAAATCACAAAAAATGTTGAGATATATTTTTTTTGTCAATATCGCACACCCCTAGCTGCCAGTTAGCCTATTGTATGTGTGGTTACCAAGATGGAACACAAGTTTTTTTTTTTTTGGTCTTTTTTTTGGTCCAGTTTATGAAGCATCATGTTGTGCTTTTATTTTGAAGTTTGTTTTAATGCTTTTATTTTGTCTTTGTTCGCAGATCCTTCTCTTTAATATCCAGCTAGGTCTCGCTTGGGTAATTAGTCTCATTATATTTACACACAATTTAATGTGTGTTGTTCTTAAAGCCTGTCATTGAGTGATTGTTCATATGATAATAGTTAAAAGGCAGATTATAAAATTGCATATGGGGCATCAAAAAAATAATTTTTTTAATTGTTTATTGAAATAATCTCATCTTTTGGCAATGCAGTTGCATTTATTTTTTCCCAACAATTATTTCTGTCTCAGAAGTTCTAAGAATCTTAAGTGGAATCACAAAAACAAACAAAAACCAAAATCGTTATACAGTATTCTTTACGATTCCCATTCGTATGTAGCATGTTTATTTCTGTTGCTGCGGTCAGTAACCTGAGCTGCATTGAAAGTCTTTATGGTGTGTTTGACAGGAATACCAAGCGTTGATGTTCCTGGTCAGTTCTTTTGATACATTTTTTATTATTGAGTTTTGGCTTCGTTTTTGACCTTGAATCACTGCGGATCACTTTCGTGTTTGTTAGAACACATCCAACTCTTTTAGATTATGAACTTGGCCTGGTTTGTACTTTTTGAAACTTGTTTTTCACGGCTTTAATAAACTTCATACGGATCCTAATCCTGCAGGCATTCACAGAGCAGTGAGATGCTGTTATACAGGAAGACGGCGGAGGCAGGAAGGGAAGGAGTGAAAGAGAAATCCCTCTTCAAGAATAGTTCCAGAGCCGAGCGGCTTTTCCTGCTATAGGAAACCTGGAACGGGAGGGTGAAAACCTCGCTAAAGCATTTGCTGACAGAAATTCAACCGTAATGGGGAAAAAACGCACGCTTCTCACAGCCATTCCATGGCACTTTTCAGGACGCTCAGCCAGACTTCCTATTTCCTCCTGAGATACTTCCTGTGGACACCAACAAACCGCTCTTCACATCTGAAGGGTTTTCTCCTCATTTTGGCACTGTTTTTTGTTATTCTTTCAAAAAAAAAAATTGAGGATATTTATCTCCATATGCTTTCTCTCTCATTCCCTCCACTTCCTATACATGTCCTTTATCAAGCGTTCATCTTTCTTCTGGACTCTGTCATTTTTGTTTATGACTTGTCTCTGTCTTCTTTCAGCATTTAAGGTGTCAGAGTTCATGGGAAGGAAGCTGAACCCATCACTGCAGGTGTGTTGGATGAGGCACGACAGCATGATTATGGATGCAATGAGTATTAGATTTTTTTTTCTTTTCTTTTTTTTTTTTAAGTAATTTTATGTGTAAAAAAAAATGTTGCTTTTATCATTACATTTATTTTAAAAAGATATATATATATATATGTATGTATATATTAGTTTTAATATTTCTATTTTATATATTTTTGTAATTATTTATTTTTAAAGTAATAGTTCACAATGTTTGTCTGAAAAATCTGCCCAAATATTATCTCATCTAAAGTCATCTAAATTTATTTCTAATGCCTTGTGACCAAAATGCCATTGACGTACCAAAACTGGTGACTTAGTTCTGTGTGAAACCTAGCCTAAATGTGTCGTAAGTCTTCAGAAGTATTGAAATAACCTGGACCACTTTTATGGTGCTTTTTTTTTTTTTTTTTTTTTTTCTGCCTTTTTGAGTAGTAGAGGTAAAAGCAGTGACATGTCTTGTGTCCACATACTATTTGGTCCCATCATGTGACTGTTTCTGTTCTCGTTGGCCTAATTATTGAGCTTTAGGCTACAGGAAATGGGTATCTGTTTCCTAGAAGATATTGGGTTATGGACTTTTTTGGTAATTCAACATGAGTCATGTAGATTACTGGATGAGTCTTAGGCTTGCTTGGTTTGATTGATTGGTTGAAAGAACCTCCTTTTCCACATTGTACTTTTGGGCTTGAGTCATGGTTACTTGTGTCAGCTGTTTTCTGCTGAGTAACTGCATTATAGTATGAGAAACGTGACCGAGAGCATGCAAAGATGCAAACTGTACGTCATCAATACCGATTTACTTTGGTGATTTTTGACTGTTTGTTTTCATGCATGTTGTGAATTGTATCCCAAACCAAAGAGACTCAGGTGTAGTTTGCTGGTGCTCAACCAAATTTTGAAAACTGTGACACTAACCAGACTAACTTAACTGACATCAAAGGGATGCTTTATCAAAAAGAGGGATCAAACTGATGACATCAAAAAGCTGTGGTGTGAAAGTGCACATAAAGGTGAAGGGTGTCATTCAGAATTGCAAAATGAATGGCTTTTGCTTAACACTCACTTGTACGTTAAAATACGATATATAAAAATATGATTATTTTGTTTAACTAAAATATTCTTTTCTGACTAAAATTAGATGCATTTCAAAAATCTGTTTAAAGCAAAGGAAATTAAATTCATTGAATAAATTTTAAAGATATCTTCATCAAAAGACTACAGTATGTCTAAAGCAGTGTCAAAAAAACAAACAAAAAACTGCTCTCTGCTTTGCCATTGGTAAGAAAAATAGATAACCACGCCCCAAACTTATCTTATTGGTTGAGCCGGTTTTGCTGTGTCAGGTTAGTCAGGGTTAAACAACCACAGCAACGGAGTCACAGTGTCTACACTGTTGAATGAACCTACTTACTTGTAGTTTCTACATTGGGGCAGAAGAGAAAAACAGTGGAAGAAACACCTTTAGGATGCTATCACGTTCTTTGTAAAGTTGCATAGTTAGGCAGGCCTGTTTGTGTTTTTAAAACACATGCACACACATTATTTATTGTGGGAAGCTGGCATGTTTCTGCTGACAGTCCTCTTGAGTTCTTTTTTGAGGGCAACAGCTGGCTCATATCTCACACCCAGACACACCCTCCAGTGGCACACTGATCTCTCTGTTTCTCTCTCTCTCACTGCCTCTTTTTTTTCTCCTCCACATGGACTCTCGGCCCCACATGAGTGCACAAAGAGAAGTCTATTTCCCTCCAAATTAGATTTGCTGGAGGAAAGAGGTTTGTGTTGTTAAAGCTCACCCAGACTGCAGTAATATTTAGCTTTCGTGTGTGTGTGTGTGTGTGTTTGTAGTTCTACATATCTTAACCTCGCTGTATAGATCAGACAATGACTGGCGTCAGTTTCAGTGTTAGGAATCTAGCGAACTGGATGCTGGAAAGTGCTGAATAATCCCACTTTTGACCTGTTTGTGAAAACACTAGGCTCTGGACTAAAGATGGACTTGAGCTCATGTTGCTGGAGGCTGAGATGTTGGGTAGGTGTAAGTTTATATTTGTACAAGTTTATGAATATAAAGTATTTTATTTAAATATTGTATTTCTTTATTTTACTATTGTAATTAAATTGATAAAATATAGTAATGTATGAATTACTATATTTTTATGCATTATATACTTTAATATAATTTGCATATATATATATATATATATATATATATATATATATATATATTTGTGAAAATTGTATTTAAAATGAAAACTGTCATTATTTCTTTTTTTCATGAAACACAAAAGGAAAATCTTTGAGGAATATTCGCGAAGCTGTTTTGCATATATTAACAGTTCTGTCCAAAAAAAGCTTTGATTGGGTTATTTTCCTGTTGTAATTAAATATAGAAATAATATAATTACAACCATAATTTTATACAATCTTAATACATTTTTTAAAATATTTATTATAATTTTTTACGTTTCTGAAAATTTCATTTTTGTTTTTTTTGAAACATGCATGGAGAGTTGCTGATTAAATATTCATTACGTTTTATTTTTGTATACATAAACATTTCACGTTGCCCACATCTGTCCAAAATAAATCAATAAATAAAATAAATAAATAAAATAAATAATTAAATAAATAAAGGACAAAAAAGGCATCAAAAAGTATCATAAAAGTAGTTGACGTCATTAACACCTTAATCGATCCTAGTGACGGTCTTTTCTTCATCAAAAATCTTTGAAGACGTAAGATATGAGTAAGTTGGTTTTTGATTTATAAATATCAAAAACTTTCCTCTTTTGCCGAACTGTTCCTGTAAGTCTGGCTTCAGGGATTTCGATATCTTGTTTGCATTCATAAATGAAGCATTATGCAATAAACAGTATGCAATACAACTGACAAATGGATTGAAATTAACTGAATGTAATCATGCACACATTAGCGGTTCCACTGAGACGTGTCCCTCAAATGCAGTTCATAATCGCATGCGATCATCTGAAGTGGAGATGAAAATCACAGAGGTTCCCCTAATGGGAAGAAACCGTGAAGCGAGATTCCCAGATTCCCTTTCCACATTTCTTTGAGCATGTTGTGGATTCCTGTGAATGGCAGTTGTCTGAAATAGCTGCAGGTGTGGGCCGCGCGCTGAGGAGAGAGCTGGCCCACTTTTGTTGTTTAATATAGACAGGTGGTGTAGTCTGAAATGAGACTGCAGCTGTTCCCCAGTCTCTCGACTTAATGCACATGTAATCTCATGTAAACCTTTGTGTGTGTGTGTGGATGTGTGAAGATGTTGCTGGCAGTTAGGCAGCCGTTTGGCCCAGCAAAGTCCTGTGTTTCCCAGTGGGGGTTTTGCTCCGTCACAGCTGGGGTCTGCGCTGCATGCTGATGCTGGTGGCCTCGACTGCTGTCTGCTGGGGAACCGGCCAGTTAGTGAATGCAAGGCAGTGTGATAGTGTTAATCTGATCAAATCTGCGGTGTTGATTTATTTAATTCATGGCAATCATGCTGTGTCATGCATCTATTTTTATACTTTTTATATTGGATTGTTAAAACACTGTCAATCTAATAATAATCCTATATTTTAACAGGATTTATTGGAGAATGAGTTTGATAAAGGATGTTTAGGAAAAACTGAATAATATTTTATATATATAATTATTTTAGCGGTAACACTTTAACAAATAACACAAATATTGCATTTTAATAATACTTATCATTAATGTATATTCCATAATGTAAATAAAATTAGCCATTAACTAAAATTAGTGTGACTGACTGTTAGATCACATGATTGTTAACTATTTTGTTGATATTTTAAAATTTTAACAAATTTTTGAAATTGTGATACTGTTACAGTGGTTTCTGCGATTTAGAATTTTTTTTTTTTTGGCATTTTTCCCACCAAAAACGCTGACACATCCTGGAGGATGATGAACTGGCTGTTGGTAGCTGCAAAAGACTACCAGGATGGAAAGTGATATTGTAACGGTGCACTACTGTGCTGGAGTGTGGAGCGAGGAAACGTAGGATCATTCACAAATCTTTAATCATTCAATTCGAGGAATCACATGGCAGGCAGGCACACATGTAGCACATAGACAAACAATACCGAACGGGGAAACAATGCAAGACACGGGGCTTTTATAATAAACATAACGAGGGGACTAAAGGGACACACTTGGACTCAAATCAAACTAAACGAGGACAGGAAACAGGAAAAACCAAATAAGGGCAAACAGGAACATACACATAACAGATATTAAGAAGATAAATGGTTAAAACCATCTTTAGTAGAAAATATTTTGTTTGAAACTTTTTTATGAGAGAGAAATAATGAAGAAACGCCAGGAATATTTAATAAATTGCTGTTTTTTTTTCTTCATATTATTGAAGTTCAGAGCTTGTCAAAAATGACATTCGCTCAAACCAAATTAGTGAAATTTGTAGAAAATAAAAAAAACGCTAGTATGATTTTTGTGTTTAAAAACAAGGTCACGCTTTATTTTAAGGTCCAATTATCGCCATTAACAAACCATTAACTATGACTTTTGCCTCAAACTCCTAATTTGCTGTTTATTAATAGTTAGTAAGATAGTTGTTTAGTTTAGGTGTTGGGTAGAGATGTAAAATATGGTCATGCACAATATGTGCTTTATAAGCACTAATAAACAGCCAATGTGTTAATAATAAGCATGCTAATAAGCAACTAATTGTGAGAATTGGTTCCTATACTAAAGTGTTACCAAAAACAATGATTTTATGCCATATTAATCAATACACTACTGTTCAAAAGTTTAGGGTCAGTAAGATTTTTGTCTCTTATGCTCATCAAGGTTGCATTTATATGATTAAAAATACAGTAAAAACAGTTGTGAAATATTGCAATTTAAAACAAATGTTTTCTATTTGAATATATGTTAAGCTGTAATTTATTTCTGTGATCAAAGCTGAATTTTCAGCATGATTATTCCAGTCTTCAGTGTCACATGATTCTTCAGAAACCATTATACTACGCTGATTTGCTGATATTACCAATTGTGGTGTTTAATATTTTTGTGAAAACTGACCAGAAACTTTTGAACGTTAGTTAATATGGCACATAGTAATTTTCCTCGTACTAAGAAAAATATTATGTTAACAATTTAATAATCACACAATTAAGTTCCATCCCTTAAAGATGCAGCCTGTGTGTGTGTGTGTGTGTGTGTGTGTGTGTGTGTGTTTGTTCTTTTAATCTCCTGGAAAATTCCACTTTAAAAATGTCTGTCTGGCCTCAAGAGGAGGCCAGAAGGGCAGTAAGTATGATTTGACGTCACGCCACTGCCTCTTTATAAAACATCTTTGTCGGTTATGTGTTATTGATGCATGTGCATTCATATGCACATTGATTTCTAGCCAAAGTCATGGTGACCTGCTATTTATTCTGTCCATTTTTTGTATCGCATTCCTATTGAACATCCGGTTAGTGTAAAAATATGAGCGTGTCTTGAGTTTGCCAGCATGACGGCGCATTACGGAACAAATTGGCCACTTTGGGACATATCTAAATGACTCCCTCCGCCCCTCATTCACCACACACACTAAATAAACACTGCTTTTTGAAACAGGGCCATTAGTCCTGAGGACTGACCATTACCCACACTGCTGCAGTGAGTTTTCAGCGCTCCCCGCATCGCTCCGCTGATTTATTACCGCCAGTGATATTGACCTTGTGGTTGTATGGGTTCAGATTTGTGCTGGTCACTTGCTTTATCTCAGCTCTAACTGAACTTTCAGGCATGGAGAGTGAGGTAAGTTTGATATTGTAATGCTTTTTAATGAGTTAGCATGGATCATATCTTTAGCAAGATTCATATGGTCCTCTTTGTGCTGTTTAGTGATTAGTAGTCGTATGCAGGATAAAGTGCGAAAACCTTTCAGCCTATACATCCTGCTGATTCATTTAATTAAGCACCTTATAAAATCAATCTCACCCCGTTGAACTGATGAATGATGCAAACATGTAAAAGACTCTGAGATTCCTTGGGGAGATGCGTGTCTGTAAGAAAAAACACTTGTCTAATGTCTCTATGTACTGGTTTCTTGCAAAGCCAGCTTTAAAGGAATAGTTCACCCCAAAATAAAAGTTGGCTTACATGTCATTCCAAACCTGTATCACTTTCTGTCTTCCTTGGAACAAAAGATCTGTAAAGAAGCATCTTTACAGCCTAAAACGACAGTTCATAGTCTGTCAAATTGCAAAAATGACACCATAAAAATTTCCCATACAGCCTGTGCACTGTATTCTATGGAAGCCCATTTTCTCCGCCAAAAAAAAAACAAAAAACTGTGTTTTGGTAAATCAGAATTATGACATAATTGACGTATGACATTGTATGACAAGTTGAGATAAAGGCATAATTATGAGATTTATAAATCAAAATTAAGATTGACATAAAATAGTCAAAATTATGGATTAAAACAATTATGGGTTCAATTAAAGGCATTATGAGATAAAATAGAAATTATGAGTTAAAAAGTGATAATTATGACAATAATCTTATGTGACCATATATATATATATATATATATATATATATATATTATGAGATAAAATATATATTATGAGTTAAAAATATAATTATGAGATACTAAGTCATAATTATGAGATAAAAATGAAATGGAGATACAAAGTCATAATTATGAGATAAAAAAATCGATTATCATTATGTCATAATTTCGACTGTATAAAATGAGATATTGAGATGTTTTTTTTTTCTTTGTTTGTAATGCTGCTACATGACAACCATGTACAACCTGTTTGCACATTCCTCTCTTGTACATTCCTGCTTATCTTAATATTTAAGTCTACAGTATACTGTCATGCACATTTTATTTTATATTTTATATTTTGTTCTTTATATTTTATTCTTTACTTTATTTCGTTTTATGTATACCTATATTTTTGTATATTTCCTCCGTGTTTGTATTCTATAATATTTGGACTGTCCATGGAGCGGACCTGACTCACATTTCATTGCTGATTATACAGTGGGTACGGAAAGTATTCAGACCCCCTTAAATTTTTCACTCTTTGTTATATTGCAGCCATTTGCTAAAATCATTTAAGTTCATTTTTTTTTCCTCATTAATGTACACACAGCACCCCATATTGACAGAAAAACACAGAATTGTTGACATTTTTGCAGATTTATTAAAAAAGAAAAACTGAAATATCACATGGTCTTAAGTATTCAGACCCTTTGCTGTGACACTCATATATTTAACTCAGGTGCTGTCCATTTCTTCTGATCATCCTTGAGATGGTTCTACACCTTCATTTGAGTCCAGCTGTGTTTGATTATACTGATTGGACTTGATTAGGAAAGCCACACACCTGTCTATATAAGACCTTACAGCTCACAGTGCATGTCAGAGCAAATGAGAATCATGAGGTCAAAGGAACTGCCTGAAGAGCTCAGAGACAGAATTGTGGCAAGGCACAGATCTGGCCAAGGTTACAAAAAAATTTCTGCTGCACTTAAGGTTCCTAAGAGCACAGTGGCCTCCATAATCCTTAAATGGAAGACGTTTGGGACGACCAGAACCCTTCCTAGAGCTGGCCGTCCGGCCAAACTGAGCTATCAGGGGAGAAGAGCCTTGGTGAGAGAGGTAAAGAAGAACCCAAAGATCACTGTGGCTGAGCTCCAGAGATGCAGTCGGGAGATGGGAGAAAGTTGTAGAAAGTCAACAATCACTGCAGCCCTCCACCAGTCGGGGCTTTATGGCAGAGTGGCCCGACGGAAGCCTCTCCTCAGTGCAAGACACATGAAAGCCAAGATGGTGAGAAATAAGATTCTCTGGTCTGATGAGACCAAGATAGAACTTTTTGGCCTTAATTCTAAGCGGTATGTGTGGAGAAAACCAGGCACTGCTCATCACCTGTCCAATACAGTCCCAACAGTGAAGCATGGTGGTAGCAGCATCATGCTGTGGGGGTGTTTTTCAGCTGCAGGGACAGGACGAC
The DNA here is from genome assembly GCA_039654775.1 of Spinibarbus caldwelli. Classification (NCBI taxonomy): domain Eukaryota; kingdom Metazoa; phylum Chordata; class Actinopteri; order Cypriniformes; family Cyprinidae; genus Spinibarbus; species Spinibarbus caldwelli. Next base: position 35,771,218 of record CM077224.1, read on the forward strand.
TGGTTGCAATCGAGGGAAAGATGAATGCGGCCAAGTACAGGGATATCCTGGACGAAAACCTTCTCCAGAGTGCTCAGGACCTCAGACTGGGCCGAAGGTTTACCTTCCAACAAGACAATGACCCTAAGCACACAGCTAAAATAACGAAGGAGTGGCTTCACAACAACTCTGTGACTGTTCTTGAATGGCCCAGCCAGAGCCCTGACTTAAACCCAATTGAGCATCTCTGGAGAGACCTAAAAATGGCTGTCCACCAACGTTTACCATCCAACCTGACAGAACTGGAGAGGATCTGCAAGGAGGAATGGCAGAGGATCCCCAAATCCAGGTGTGAAAAACTTGCATCTTTCCCAAAAAGACTCATGGCTGTATTAGATCAAAAGGGTGCTTCTACTAAATACTGAGCAAAGAGTCTGAATACTTAGGACCATGTGATATTTCAGTTTTTCTTTTTTAATAAATCTGCAAAAATGTCAACAATTCTGTGTTTTTCTGTCAATATGGGGTGCTGTGTTTACATTAATGAGGAAAAAAATCAACTTAAATGATTTTAGCAAATGGCTGCAATATAACAAAGATTGAAAAATTTAAGGGGGTCTGAATACTTTCCGTACCCACTGTATATTCTCTATATAATCGTGTATGTGACATAAAAAATCTTGAAATTATGAGAAAAAAATCAAAATTGTAACAAACAACTGAAAAGTCAATTTTTAAAAGAAAGGATTTGAAAAAATATTTAAAGTTAAAAAGGTATTTATTACACACGTCAAATTGATGACATTATAATTAACAATATTTTTCTTATTATCTCATAATTATTATACGTAGTATCTCATAATTATATATATATATATAATCTCATAATTTTGTATGAGATTACAAACATATTGTGCATAATTAATTTTGACTTTTTAGGTCATAATTATTATTTAACAAAGCATGACCCCCCCCCCCCCCTCCCCCCTCCATAATACTCCATGTCTTCTGCATCTGCATAGTAGCTTTTGTGAGGAGCGCAACTTTATTTACATCACCTCCTCTGAAGATTTAAAATGTTGTTCATTTTTGTGTTTTTAAAGTGTTGCGCCATATCAAATATGCAGAATGTAAAATAAATTTTGAAAGCTGCAGCAGAGGGGATGATTTTCAATGAATAATGTTTTTTTTTTTCTTCATAAAAAGCTGTTATGTGACTTCAAAACGTTTGAAATGCAGTGAATGAGGTGTATGGAATTTTTTTTATTTTTTTTTTTTTGGAATTTCAAATCTCTCAGCGTACAGGTTTGGAACAGCATAAGGTGGAGTAAATGATGACAGAATATTCATTTATGGGTGAATTGTCCCTTTAACCAGTTACATTTGCTCAGTTCATTTGCAGAACCAGAGGCACTTATACTCGATGTGATCTTCAGCTCAGATAGCGACGTGCTCAGCCAATAAGCAGATGTGAAACAGATAGACTGTGGCCGTATCGATCCAGCGCTGACTTGAATAATAGCCGGGCTGGTTTTTACCCTGAAAGGAGTGAGCTGTTCCAGTCTTCTATGTGTGTGATTGAGCTTTCATGCCAGAGATCGCTCCTCATTATCTGTCCCGCCCACTGTCTCAGGGGACTCGGGGTCCAGAGACGCCCCAGAACAGCAGGCATAACATGAGGAAATGCCGATGTGTAAACACGCCCGTGACTGGGAGTTTCCTGCTCTGAGATCAGTGAACTATGATAAGTGCGTGAGGGTTCGGGCCGTGGGAAGCGGATTGGCTTCTTCTCAGAAACAGACGCTTTTTGATGTGGTGCGGGCTTCATCTGAAGTGCCTGATGTCTTGCTCTACCGCTGTGGTTGTGTTTTTAGATGAGCCACTGGGATTTAGGGATGGGTCACTATGTCCCACTGGTCATCCAACAAATGACTTTTTACTTAGTAAGGTCGGCTAGTTCTGATATTTTCAGTGCTGCTTTAATTGGTACGTATATTGTGCTTCAGCTATTAGACAGTTTTGCATGGTTAAACACTTTTTATAAAGAGTAGTAAGGCTAAATAGTTGACTAGTTGTTCAAACAACCAACTAGTAAGGAAAATTTTGGTAATTTACAACAGCAATTTTTGAACTTTTTGATGCCACAGACCTTCAAATATGAAGATTCCCTTGCAAACGGTGCAATTCCAAAAATTATAATTTCTGTTTCAAATAAATGCTGTTCTTTTGAACTCTCTAGAATCCTGAAAAAAATGTCAGTTTTCACAAAAATATGAGGCGGCACAACTGTTTTCAAGATTGATAATAATCAGAAATGTTTCTTGAGCAGCAGATCAGCATATTAGAGTGATTTCTGAAGGACCATGTGACACTGAAGACTGGAGTAATGATGCTCGAAATTCAGATTTGCATCAAAGAAATAAACTACATTTTACAGAACATTCACATTGAAGAGAGTTATTTGAAATTGTAATAATATTTCACAATATCACTGTTTTTACTGTATTTTTGATCAAATAAATGCAGCCTTAGCGAGCAAAGGAGACATTCACAAACATTTTAAAAACATTCAAATGTTCAAAAACAGTACAAAATCTTTAAATGGTAGTTTATATTACCAAACCTTTGAATGGTATTTTATTTATTTAATGGTATTTTTATTTTATTTTGTTTTGTTTTGTTACATTTTGTTGCATTTTCTATTTGTACACTACAAGTTTGAAAACCTCTGTTTTTGTGCAACCCTTCTCTAATTTGGTCTCCATACTTCAACATGACATCTCATTTTTATTCCCGTCTGCCTTGAATAAGTGAATGAGCAGTGATACGTTGGCAGACAGCTGCTGGTTCATTTATTGTTCTCACCCATTGACTCTCTGTCTCTTTTCCTCTTTGCAGGGAACGAGGGATCCCGTGTTCCTCACTGGAGTGAATTTCCCACCTGATTGGCCCGTCTACAGCGAGACACTTATTAAACTCAGTGTCTACGGTGTGAACAATGGCCACCAGCAGACGGTGAGTAAAAAGGCTATACTCTTCACACTGGATGAGATCTGAGCTACACACTGCTCTCGTCTCAATTCCTTTCACTTTTGCTTGTGCAGATCTCAGTCTCTGGTACATGGATTTGTTGTGGTCCCGTCATTGTGTTGCTGATTTGCGACCCGAACTGCACTAGTTGGGGCTTCTGGGGCCCGAATGTTGTTTGCAAGGCCCTGAAGTTTTTTTTTTTTTCTTTTAATCACCTGCTTGATAATGTTTGTCACAAAATCATTCTGAGCTGCAGTTTTAGTCTATAAATCAGACATTGTCTCGCAAGCCACAAGTTTGATTATTTTGCATAATGTCTGGCACATTGACGTTTATTCTGCTACAAATTGACAGCTCATTTAATTTCTGTCGCATCGGTACGTTCTGTAGACGGCACTGAAGAAATTAGATATTTCAAAGACAAAATCTGAAAACAAAGCAGGAGAAACAGATGTGCATGAGAAATATGCCAACTTTAAGACATGAGTCTGGACACTTTTCAAACATCTTTTGTTTAGACATGAAGACGTGAGACTCGCAGAGTTTACAGAAACTGATTTTATTGTGTCATTTGCAACTTATTTCTCTTGTGCACAGCATATTCATTGAACTATGAAAAGCCAAAAGAGGCTAAAATCTAACTTTAAATACTGTTAAAATCTGTTAAATATTCTGAAATGTTTAAATAGATTGTAGAAACCATTGCTACCAATGAGGCTGAGACTAAGATTAATGTGATATTTTTTAGTTTTATTTATATAACGATATACTTTATACTTTACCAATGTTATGTTAGTACAATTGATATACTATATTAGATTTTGTTAACTGTAATGTGGGGTTTGGGTTTTGTTTTTGGGTTCATGTTTTCATGTCTTTTATTTTGAAGTTTAGTCACGGTTCCTGTTTGTTTCATGCTTCCCTTGCCCTTATGTCTTCTTGCTATTGGTTCCTCTGTTCAATGTGTCATGTTCTGATTGATTGTCCAGGTCATGTGTCTTGTTTCCCATTGGTTGGTTCTTGTCATGTGACACTCATTGTTTGGTATATATAGCTCTCATGTAACCATTATCTCTCGTCATGTATTGATGTTGTAATCCACTGTCGGTGAGTCTAGTCTAATCTAGTCTGTTCGTGCTATACCACGTCTGTTCATGCCGAGTCTGTTCTAATTCAAGTCTGTTCAAGTCAAGTTGTCTGTTTGGATTTTGGATTTCACGTTTGTAAATAAACTGCACCTGGGTTCTCACTACGCTCGCCTCCAGTGGACTATCGTTACATTAATATTTTGAGTTAGATTTTAGATTTATATTTTCTGTTTTCATTTTAATTTGAAAGTTTTAGTAATTTTGTTGTGTAAGTATTTGTATATAGTTTTTGTTAAATTTAATTTTTTAGTATATTTAGTTTGATTTATTTTAGCACTTAAACTAATCGAAAATGAGAAATATTGCCTTGGCAACTGGCTGAAATAAAATAAAAATGACAAGATAATAAAATAATGAATACATTTTACAATATTTATTAAGAGATCTTTTATTTCAGCTTATGTTTAGTTTATTTCTAGAAGTTAAAAATAGAGGTTTTGGTACGTTTTAATCTTTAGGTGTTAACTATAATAACCCTGCTTTATACACTGTATACATTTACCAATAATATACAGTACACATTTATTATAAAATTATTTTCTATGCTGTTAAAATATGACCCAAATTTGATTTTGAACAATTCTGGTATATAATATACAAATCCGGGCAAATCTTATGTTAATTTTGGTGATATTATAAATGTAATGGCATTTTTCACTATCACTACACGCCTTCAGCTTCAGTGAATAAAGCAGCTGTCCAGTGCTGTGTGTGTTTGTCATGTTGCCCCCCTGAGAGAGTCGGGACCCTCATGACATTCATTTTCCCACAGCAGACATTGGGGTGCTGTGGCCTAGTGATTAAAGATCAGGGCTGATAACTGAAAGCTCATGGGTTTAAATCTGTGAGCTGTCATCATTGTGCCCTCGAGCAGGACTCTTCAGGCTTCGATTCCTCCTGCGGGATCATCCCTGTTTGATTCATTTCTCTGAATTCAATCGGTTGGTTTCTGTGAATCACTTCCAAACGGCTTCATAATGCCAAGCCTTAGTAAGCAGGACATTAGCAGGAGATGCTTAATGAGTGAGAGAGAGTTTTTGAGATTCTGAACAGACCCGGAGCAGGTTTCATTTGAGCACCATTTCCTCGTCCGCCCGTAGCTTCACGCTTTAGTATTCCTGTACGAGTCCTGCCTCACCGGCATGAATAAGAGAGCAGGAAGAGCGCTGGGCAGACGGAAACACTTCTTGTTTGCTCTGCTTAGATTTGATCTTGCCGGAGGGCATGAAGTCAGAGCGGACAGGTGGACTACATGCCATCTCACATATATACAGTGGTGTGAAAAATTGTTTGCCCCCTTCCTGATTTTTTTATTTTTTTGCATGTTTGTCACACTTTAATGTTTCAGATCATCAAACAGATTTAAATATTAATCAAAGATAACACAAGTAAACACAACATGCAGTTTTTAAATGAAGGTTTTTATTATGAAGGGAAAACAAAATCCAAACCCACATGGCCCTGTGTGGAAAAGTGCTTGCCCCCTAAAATTAATAACTGGTTGGGCCACCCTTAGCAGCAACAACTGCAATCAAGCGTTTGCGATAACTTGCAATGAGTCTGTTACAGCGCTGTGGAGGAACTTTGGCCCACTCATCTTTGCAGAATTGTTGTAATTCAGCCACATTGGAGGGTTTTCGAGCATGAACCGCCTTTTTAAGGTCATGCCACAGCATCTCAATAGGATTCAGGTCAGGACTTTGACTAGGCCACTCAAGTCTTCATTTTGTTTTTCTTCAGCCATTCAGAGGTGGACTTGCTGGTGTGTTTTGGATCATTGTCCTGCTGCAGAACCCAAGTTCGCTTCAGCTTGAGGTCACGAACAGATGGACGGACATTGTCCTTCAGGATTTTTTGGTAGACAGCAGAATTCATGGTTTCATTTATCACAGCAAGTCTTCCAGGTCCTGAAGCAGCAAAACAGCCCCAGACCAGGGCACAGGGCCATGTGGGTTTGGATTTTGTTTTCCCTTCATAAAAAAACCTTCATTTAAAAACTGCATGTTGTGTTTACTTGTGTTATCTTTGATTAATATTTAAATTTGTTTGATGATCTGAAACATTAAAGTGTGACAAACATGCAAAAAAAAAAAAAAAAAAAAAATCAGGAAGGGGGCCAACAATTTTTCACACCACTGTAGATAAAAAATAATAGCTGGGTTATTCCTGCTCTACCTTACAAATGTGATGTGAGGCACTTCAAATTGAATTACTATAGAACTTATTTGCATAATGGCAGGAAAATGAACAGGATGGTCAAAAAGAAATGGAGTCATGGAGTCATGTCATGGTCAATTAATTTATTTTTTTTACAACTTTTTGACCATCTTTTGAAACTTTGATACAAAGTACTGATTCCTGAGTAATTAATATTTATATTATATAAAATTTTGTATGATATATTAATATTAAAGGGGTGGTTGATTGCGATTTCACTTTTTTAACGTTAGCTAGTGTGTAATGTTGCTGTTTGAGCATAAGCAATATCTGCAAAGTTGCAGAGCTGAAAGTTCAATGCAAACGGATTTTAAATCGTCTTTTAAAATTCTGGCAGTTTAATGCCTACAAAAACGTCTGGTAAGGGACTACAACGAGTTACTTCCCGGGTCTGTTACGTCACGAACCTAGATAAACCCCGCCCCTGGGAACACGCAACAAAGGGGGCGAGGCCATGCTGCACTGCTTTAGAGAAGAGGAAGAAAACAAGGGGTGCAGCACGTAATAATCTATTCATATATGAATCGCAATTCTGTCTTCTAACCTTTCTAATGGATTCACAAGTTTCAAATCCAATGTTCTAGCAGCGGTTCTCATCCTGTTCCTGCTCTGTACACGCTCTGCATCTCTCTCTCTCTCTCTCTCTCTCTCTCTCTCTCTCTCTGTTCAAATGAACTGTTCCATTTATACACTTATTTTCACATAGCTATATGGATGCGTGTGCGGTTGCCGTACTGTATTAAAGCTTTAATCAGGATAAAACCATATATTAAAAGCTAGCAGAAGCAGTAGCATTTTCAAATAACAGCCTATCTGAAAGTATGAGACACTAACAAAACAAAAAACATACCATTAAAAGCCGTGCTTGCACAGGTTCTGCACGATCCTATTCACTAATATCCTCTGCCTCTCAATTGGGCTCAAATTGATAAGCAATATAGACGACGCCACTATTTACAATACAACCGGAGCACATGCCGCTGAGGCGAGGGGCGGAATGTTTAGACGCACACTCGGCGGTTTAGCCAATCACAACACACTGGGCCAGCTAACCAATCAGAGCCCACTGCGTATTTCTGAGGGAGGGGCTTTATAAAAACAGGAAATGATCAGCGCGTTTTTCAGAGAAGGGACAGAGCGGTGTGGAATAAAGGTAAATTATGTGAAAAATAATGTGTTTTTTAAAAAACGTAGCATTAACACACATTAGTCTGCACCCCATAAACACAATCAAGCCTAGAAAAAAAAACGGTCTACCACCCCTTTAAATATGTCGTGTTATAGAAATACAATATATATATATATATATATATATATATATATATATATATATATATATATATATATATATATATATATACACACACACACACAGGTGCATCTCAATAAATTAGAATGTCGTGGAAAAGTTCATTTATTTCAGTAATTCCACTCAAATTGTGAAACTCGTGTATTAAATAAATTCAGTGCACACAGACTGAAGTAGTTTAAGTCTTTGGTTCTTTTAATTGTGATGATTTTGGCTCACATTTAACAAAAACCCAACAAATCTCAACAAATTAGAATATGGTGACATGCCAATCAGCTAATCAACTCAAAACACCTGCAAAGGTTTCCTGAGCCTTCAAAATGATCTCTCAGTTTGGTTCACTAGGCTACACAATCATGGGGAAGACTGCTGATCTGACAGTTGTCCAGAAGACAATCACTGACACCCTTCACAAGGAGGGTAAGCCACAAACATTCATTGCCAAAGAAGCTGGCTGTTCACAGAGTGCTGTATCCAAGCATTTTAACAGAAAGTTGAGTGGAAGGAAAAAGTGTGGAAGAAAAAGATGCACAACCAACCGAGAGAACCGCAGCCTTATGAGGATTGTCAAGCAAAATCAATTCAAGAATTTTGGGTGAACTTCACAAGGAATGGACTGAGGCTGGGGTCAAGGCATCAAGAGCCACCACACACAGACGTGTCAAGGAATTTGGCTACAGTTGTCGTATTCCTCTTGTTAAGCCACTCCTGAACCACAGACAACGTCAGAGGCGTCTTACCTGGGCTAAAGAGAAGAAGAACTGGACTGTTGCCCAGTGGTCCAAAGTCCTCTTTTCAGATGAGAGCAAGTTTTGTATTTCATTTGGAAACCAAGGTCCTAGAGTGTGGAGGAAGGGTGGAGAAGCTCATAGCCCAAGTTGCTTGAAGTCCAGTGTTAAGTTTCCACAGTCTGTGATGATTTGGGGTGCAATGTCATCTGCTGGTGTTGGTCCATTGTGTTTTTTGAAAACCAAAGTCACTGCACCCGTTTACCAGGAAATTTTGGAGCACTTCATGCTTCCTTCTGCTGACCAGCTTTTTAAAGATGCTGATTTCATTTTCCATTTGCGATTTGGCACCTGCCCACACTGCCAAAAGCACCAAAAGTTGGTTAAATGAGCATGGTGTTGGTGTGCTTGACTGGCCAGCAAACTCACCAGACCTGAACCCCATACAGAATCTATGGGGTATTGTCAAGAGGATAATGAGAAACAAGAGACCAAAAAATGCAGATGAGCTGAAAGCCACTGTCAAAGAAACCTGGGCTTCCATACCACCTCAGCAGTGCCACAAACTGATCACCTCCATGCCACGCCGAATTGAGGCAGTAATTAAAGCAAAAGGAGCCCCTACCAAGTATTGAGTACATATACAGTAAATGAACATACTTTCCAGAAGGCCAACAGTTCTCTAAAAATGTTTTTTTTTATTGGTCTTATGAAGTATTCTAATTTGTTGAGATAGTGAATTGGTGGGTTTTTTGTACCTGCATATATATATATATATATATTAGTATATAAATATAAAATTAAAAATATTTTGCATAATATTAATGTTAATGCAATAATGTTAAATAAAATTAACATTATTGCATTAACATTAATATTATACTAAATATAAATATTGTATTTTTTATGATTATATAATAAGATTTTGTATTTTGTTGTTTTGCATAATAATGTATGATATTGAATTTATTTGTTTATTTATTTATTTATTTATTTATTGCAACAGCCAGGAACATGACAGCATCCAGTCAAACGAAAGTTATTTAAATAAGTAAATAAATAAATAAATTTTGTGTTTCACGTCTTTAAAAATTTTGTTTAATATCTTGTCCAGAATATTAAAGCATATGTGATGGGCACATGTAGATGTACTGTGTAATATTCATGACCCACAGCACTACAAGAGCACAATATTCTCACGAGGTTGAAATTCCAGGAATAGACTTTTTGTATGTACTTTATAAATAGTGCAAACTTCTGAACCCACAGCAGGGGTTTTGGAGTGGAATGGGGTCCGTTTCTGTCAGGACCAGAGTTTACTCAGGAGATTGCTGTCTATATATAGTGGCTTATCTGAAGATCAAAAGACTCCAGTCGGATGTGTTTCCTTTTCCTTGAAACAGAGACGGATCTCTCAATGTTTTAAACATGTATGGTAGTGCAGATCTTCATGTTTTGAAATGTACAGCTTTCATTAACATACCTCCTTCTTATTCTGCATTAAAATAAATAAAAAAATAAAAACTGGGAAAATTATGGCATCTTGATATTCCAGAAGCTTGTTTGCTTTAATATAGTATCCTGTTGTTCTCCGTGCACCCTGGAGCGGCGATTCTAGCTGGGTCAAAACCAGTTTTGCTTCAGGACTGCAAAATGCAAAATGATTACAAATTGGCTTCAGCATTATTTAAAAAGCGAATTTAAATCAGAATGTACTTAAAAATCAAACACTGAAATGTTAATATTACTTTGAACTGCATAGGCCCAATATGCAGCAATATGCAAAATTATTAAAATGACAGACATGAAACAACTTTATAAATGAGCAGAAACGTAATTTTAAGGTATTTTTAGTTTGAGTAGTTTTTTGTCTTTAAATGTTAGAGGTTTTGTGCTCTTGGTAACCAATACTTTATAAATCTCACTGCTAGTGAACCTTTTTTTTATTATAGTTTCGGTTGTAATTTTTTTTAACCTGTAGTTTTGTTCTACAAAATGAATTTGCACCATAAAGTTTGACAGAATGCACAGTCTTTGATGTCAGTTGTTTTCTCCTCACTTTTAAAAGTTCATATGCCTATTGATTTTGTGTGGTGTTATGAAAGTTATTCAGAGTTATGTTAGATGCATTTTATTTTAGCATATTTTTCCTCTTATTGTGCATGACCTTGTCAGAATTGACCTGTGATGCAGCGGTTGAAGTGATTGGAGGTCACCTCATGAACAGTCATGGTTCAGTCTGAGATACTGTGGAAAACATAATGAACTTGATTATCCTGCATACTGCACATTGTGTGGGAGAGAGAGAGAGAAAAATTAGTGAAGAAATGAACAGCAGTAAATCCGGCCAATTCAGATAAGACTTCTCATATCTTATAGCACTTATGTACCTGATTTAGGAAGCTCTTTGAGAGGCAAACTAATAGCGGAGCTACAAGTTGGCTGTCAGGAGAAAGTCATTATCTAGCGTCCGCTGGACTACTGAACATGTCATAGCTGTCGCAGCAGTGGCGCGCTATATCAAGCGCTCCTTTATTTCCATTCAGACTCGGAGGGAACGAGCTCCCAGATAATGAAAGAATATTTTTAATTGATTGTCTTGATGCACGGCGGTGCTTGTGGGAGCGAGGAAATATTTGCATAATCACTGATTTTCCTAAACATGTTGAAAAAGTATAAAAAAACTTTTGCAGGTTAGCCTATTAAAAGTACATACAGCGGTTTATCCAGTGTGAGAAATGGTTCGTTTTTGGAATATGTGCAGATATTGAGTAAATTGTAAAAAAACTATTTGATTTATTTATGTTGTATGTAACTAAGTTGGATCACGCTGTGTGTGTTAAATGTGTGCAGATCTCCTTGTTTTGAAATGTACAGCTTTCGTTTATGAATGCAGAGCATGGTTACTTATCATTCTGCATTTAAAACTGGGAAAATTATGGTATTTTCTTTTTATTTTTGATATTCTAGAAGCTTGTTGGCTTTAATATTTTATCCTGTTGATCTCGGTGCACCCTGGAGCGGCGGCTCTAGCTGGGTCAAAACCAGTTTTCCTTAACATGCAAAATTAAATGAAAATGTACTTACAAAATCAAACACTGAAATATTTTAATATTACTATGAACTGCACAGGCCGGATATTATTTTTTATCAAAATTATTAAAATGACATTGTCACGATTCGGCTGCTGCTACTGTGTAGGAATGAGGGAGCGAGCAGACGTCGGAGAAATTCACAAGGAACAATCTTTATTCATCCAAATAAAGACTAACAGACAGGCAGGAACGCACACGTAACATGAAGAACAGACGTTTAACACTGGAGACAGGGAAACACAGGGCTTAAGTACAGGGCGTAAACTAGATAATTAATTAAACACAGCTGAAACCAAGAAATAATCAACATGAGGGAGAAACTGGGTCAAGGGGAAGGCACAATGGGGAAAAAAACACAAGACACGGGGACACAGGACTGACAGACATAGACTTGAAACAAGTATGTAGAATTAGCATAATACAATAGAATTATCAATACAAATTCAAACAGCAGTATTTTTTTTAATTTGAGTCATTATTAATATGTTTATATTAAAATGTATTTATTTTAAATAAATACATTTCATAAAATTAAATATTTATTACTTTTTTAAGTCATTTTGCTTTGACATTGGGATTATTTAGCTGTTTTTCCTTGAATAATTTTGACAAACATTGCAGGTCTTTTATCTAGTCTCCATATTTCTGTAAAGCTGCATATGTCTCAAACATATTGATTTAGCTTTTTATATTCTCATTTTGGTGCATTAAAGGGATAGTTTACCCAAAAATGAAAATTTTGTCATCATTTACTCTCCCTCATGTGATTCCTAACCTGTATGAGTTTCTTTCTCCTGTTTAACACAATAGAGGATATTTTGAAGAATTCTGGTAACCAAGCAGTCGATGGATACTATTGACTTTCATAGTATTTTTTTCCCATACTGTGTAAGTCAGTGGCTACCAGCAGTTGTTTGGTTATCAGAATTCTTCAAAATATGATTGAATGCATGCCTTTTAGTGAAGCCTAAGTTTTATTGACATTTCATATGTGGTTACTTTGTGGTGATTCTTGATGTCTTTCAGTGTGTCTGGTTTGGATGAATGAGTCCTGGGGCCCGTTTCAGTAAGGAGGTTCAACCAATTCTTGAGTTTAACCTTGAACTCTGAGTTGACTTACTCTGAGATGGGAAACTCTGAGTTTTTGGTTACAGAACAGCTGAACTGAGTTAGTTCAATCAACTCTAAGTAGGTTGACTCTGAGTTAAAAAGTCATGGTCAATGGAGCTCCGAAATTACGATTCACCATGGCAACAGCACCCTACAAAAAGACGTCCGCTCGCGTAATTCCATCAATGCGTAACTTTAATTCTTAATAACTGTTATTAACTTAATAACTGTTATAATATCAGAGGTGAAAACTGTAAATTATCGAACTAATGTTAATTTTAATGTTATCCCATGGCAAAAAAAGGAAAAAGACAGAAAAAAGAAAACAGAACGTGGCTGCAGCTAAAAATGAAGTATAAAAACACAATTCAATCAAGCTAAAGCTTTTAAGCATGCAAGGTTCATGGATGTAGGCTAAATTACGCTACTTTACAAACATTTGACATTAAATATCATTCAGTATCTATTTCTATGCACTGCAGCTTTTTCCACATAATATTCTCTATTTCTTAATTAGAGTAATAAAATTAATTACTGACTTCTACTCAGTCGACAGCAAACACCAGCACCACTGACAGATGAAGAGGAGATGGTCAAGTATTGGAAGATTTTTGAAATCCAAAAGTAAAAAGAATAACTGTTGCTTTTGTATTAGAAAATAAAGATGACCAAAAAAAATTGTGAATAATTTGTTTAACAGCTGTGGTGGTGGTTACGGCTCGTACTACCCCTCCATCTGGCATCCTTCCATTCCATACAGTAATCAGTTTCATTTTCAGAAGGTGCGATGGTGGGGATATGATTGTCATCAATGCATCCAACCACAGCGGAAATCCTGAAGGAAATTCTGATTATTGGGTTACTTCCAGAGGTCACAGAAATGTTATCAAGTGAACGTCATTTATCAGATTAGCCTCATTTAAACCGATTTCTACACCACTGACCTACAGTCCTGTGATACTCCTCTTTGATGGATTTGTGCCCAGGGAAAAATTCTCAGAATGAGTGTGAGAGCGATGCACACTTTCCTTAAAATCTGCGTACAGGACTTATAATGTGCTCTGCATCTCCGATGTTTTGAAGAAAACTACCATTTAAAATGGTACTGCTCAAATAAATACGCACATGAATATGGTGTAAAAAAAAATAAATAAATAAATAACAACATAAGGTATTTAGTCTTGTTTCCATGAAGGGAAAAAACTAATTTAAGTGAATTTTTTTTTTTATTTTGCAAATTATCTGGCAATGTGGTAAGAAATTAAAAATAGCCTATTCTTGTTTCCGTTTGCATTAAGATTATTTTTCTTACCCTATGGAGAACAGTTGTAGACCACGGTAACTGACTCTGAGTATAAGTTACCTCTCTTTCAGAAACGGGCTTGACTTACCCTGCTTTCCCGGGTTTGACAAACCTCCCATTTTGAAACGGAAAACCCAGAGTTTCCCTCATTTCAGGGTTAACATACTCAGAGTTTTCACTTAACCTCCTTTCTGAAACGGGCCCCTGGAGATATAGTTGTTGTTGTTGTGGATGGAGACACACTTCAATCCCATCATGCGCACCAGGGGTCAGTGTGTTCCAGATGCTCCTGGATCTTCTGCGTCTGTCCCATCTTGTTTCTGGCTGCTTTTAGCACAATTTTGTTGCCTCATTTAATAAAAAAAAAAGAAAAGAAAAAGAAAAACTTGCAAGTCAAATGGAAAGCAGAACTCAACCTTTAGCAATGGTTTGCGGGAACACTCTCAAAAAAAAAAAAAAGGTACAAAAACTATTACGATACCTTTTCAAACAGTAAACTTTTTTTTTTTTTTTTACCTTATTTACCCCTAAAGCATACTTAAAGGTACAAATTAGTATCTAAAGTATACATATCAGTACCTAAATGGTACATATTCTTTCTTAAAAAGTGCTGCTCCAGTGACAGATTTTGTACCGTTTTTTCTAATATAGCAGCAGTGTTTGAAGTGTTTACATACATACTTGAAACCCTTGATATGTTATAAGGGCAATCATAATTACACATTTTAAAGTGCATAAATGTACTGCAAAAATGACTTCTTAATGAGTTATTAATTAGTTGTTTTTTTTTTAGCTGGGCAAATATACAAGTCAGTATTTAAGTCAATATACAATCTAAGGAAATAAGTCTTTGTCTTATCTTGTAAATCTTTAAAAAAAATACAATAATATTATTTATTTATTATTTATAATATACATTTATGATAATTCTAATTATTTATAATTGTAATAGTAACTTTAATAGTTTAAGTATTGAATTCATTTTTATTTATTTATGTTTTTAATTAAAGTTTTTAGAAGGTTATAAAAAATTTATAGACTTTACAAAAGCAAAGAAACAAGAAAATAAACCAAAATGGCCAAAATAAGGTGAACAATTTGACAAATCTCTCAATAAATTAAATGTGTACGTTTTATTGCATAATTTTAACTCACAGAAGTATTCATTAACACTAGGATTTATTTATTTATTTTATCTGTTTACTTATTTTTTGCTTTTTGATAGAAATTTTTAGAAGGCTATAAAGAATTTCTATAGACTTTACAAGAACAAAGAGACATGAACATAAACCAAAGTGGCCAAAATAACGAGAACAAGCTGAAAAGATCTAAATAATTTTAATGTAACCTTTTTTTTTTTTTTCATTATTTTAACTGGAAAATAAAGTATTCTTTAACAATAGGATTTATTTTTGTTTTTTGATAGAATTTTTTTAGAAGGCTATAAAGAATTTCTAGACCTTACAAGAGCAAGCAAAAAAAAAAATAAAAAAATTAAATCAATAAATCAATAAATAAACAATAAAATAAAATAAAAAAAATAAAAGTTAAAGTGGCTAAAATAAGGAGAAGCAGCTGACAAATTAAATTAAATGGGAACAAAAAGTTAGAGAATTTCATTATCTCTTGCATTTCATCATATTTTCAGTGTCAGAGTTGTTCATCTACTTGGATTCGTGTAATTCTCCCTGTGATTGTTGTCAAGCGCCGACATGAAGCTCTTTTTCAAAGTCGTCAGTGGAGAAAAACGGCCACAAATATATGGTGTTATTACGTCACTTAGAGCGCTAGCTCTCACTAGCAGCATCACACGCTCTCCTGTACATGCAGACCGGATCTGATCAACATGATGACCTGTCAGAATCCATACATTTCTCTGACATCCCCTCACGTTTCATCATTCTGTTTGAAAATCATGTCATCATAACGGCACATGAAGAGAGACGTCGGTTCTCGCAGGCGAGACGTCTTTAATCCAGAGAGAAACGCAGATCAAAGCCGTACAAAGAGATGAAGATGAAACAAAGGCGGATCTGGAGCGAGACTCGTGCGCGTTCACACTCGACGCTCCTGGATCGGTTTCAGAGAAGACACAGATAGCCACCGCAGCCAGCGAGCGAAGCTGCTCTCCCGCTGTGATATCCCAGCATCCCATCTGCTTGTGGCCTGTAATCTAATAGCGCGCACCTGAAGACCTTCCCAGCGTCCTCTGCAGGGAGTCTCCTCTCTGCTTATGTGTGCAAGCAGCACACTGACTGCCTGCATGTGCTCATCATGTGCAGAAACAGAAGATGTGTGCTTTTCTGCCCAGTACTATACAGAAGACAGCTGGAGATCTTTTATTCACGCCGCCTGCGTGTTTGTTGTCCCTCTGTGCCAGTATGTGCTTGTGTTTGAGTACTTGAGTTAGTCAGCAGACTGTGGGTGGGCCGTGAACACTATGAATTTGACATTATTCATTATAGTTTAAAAACATGTATGTGTGTGTGTGTGTACACAGTAAAATAATTCCACCTATTTCAGCCTAAAAAGTTAAGTTCAGTTGCTGCCTTATATTGAAGTATACTTGATTCTAAAAGTCGTTTCTTACTTTAACTTAAATTACATCTTAAATTACATTAAACCGACTTAAAAAACTTGAAAAGAGAATTTCATACAAAAAAGTTGAAATTGCTCTACTTATTTTAATGAGTTAAATTAAGGTAAAAACGTAAGTTGCCATGACTTACTGATCATATCACTTTTTGCTTTTTTTTTTTTTTTTTTGCACGTGTGTGTATTGTACTGTATAATATACAGTAATTTAAGTGAGTAATATAATAAGTTAGGTCGGTAATTGACATTTAACTTGCATAATAATGGCATGTTACATTTATGTAATTTATATATTTTATTCATTGCTATCTCACGACCAATTCGTACATATTTTACAAGGTGGCTAATTCGTACGAATTTGTACGACCTCACTCGTACGATTTTGTACGATTTGTCTACACCCCAGTGACGGGTAGGTTTAGGGGCGTGGTTAGGTGTAGGTCATTCGTACAAATTCATACGAATTGTGCAACTCGTAAAATACGTACGATTTGGCAAAAATCGTATGAATTTGTACGAGTGAGGTCATACGAATTAGCCACCTCGTAAAATATGTACGAATTGTCATGAGATTGGTCTGATTTTATTACATTTTACTTGAGTTAGTGATATATATGCATACATATAATGATCAGCATAGAAACTTGAAATTAATTTTGATCATTTTAACCACCATGTTTTGTTTTATTTTATTTTATTTTCAAACAGAATTGCCATTTCTTGTACGTTCTTGTGTGCATTGGATAGGGTATTGTTTGATAAATGATATTAAATTAATTGATAAAACTGATTTATGTCATGCTTAAAACTCTTGATTTTTAATAAGAGGAATCAAAAGTACAAACAAATTTAAAGTTCATGAATGCACTTCTTCATGAGTTTTTAATTAGTCTTTTTTTAATGTTGCCAAGATACATTTGCTTAAAGCAATAGAGCATAATGCATTAAGACTAAAATACATCAAGAATTTTTATTTTATTTTATTTTATTTACATTTTTATTTTATTATTTTTTTCCTGACTTGACGAACAGATTGCGGTCGATCTATGCACAGTTTGAATCACTTTGAATTATTCGTTACAGTAAGAGTAATGTGTACAGCAGAAGATCTCCTCTGCACTTCTCCTCCACGAGTTCTTTCAGATTTTACAGATGAGCCGTCTTGTTCCTGACACACTGTTCCCTCTCTCGCACCTTCCTGGAGAAGTGACTCGGGTGTCGTGGCTTCTCTCCCGCAGAACTCAACTCGTTTTTGTTGATGTGAAGTTGTCCACTTCCATTGCACTCACTGAAGCAGTGGATGCGGTACAGCAGGCAGCCGGATGAATACAGAGTATGATGCTGCAGACTAAGTGAAGTTACAGCGGCATCATGAAACTTTACAGTAGAGTAGTAGAGAGATATTTCAGCAGCTTCTTTGCAAACGTCTTCAATCAGAAACACAATTTATTTTTGTGAATTGGCAGGTTATTCTTTTTTTTTTTTTTTACAGTAGTTTTTACTCTTTCTCTTTCCAAATGCATTTTACTCTTTCTCTTGTTAAATCCATTTTATAAATGTAAATGTGAATATAAATTATAAATTTAAATATGAATATTTGCTTTATTTTTAGTTAATTTATTCAAGGTCTTGAAGTACATTGACATTAGTTTCTCAGCAAACAGATGTGGACTAATAACTAATTTTATTTTATTTATTTATTCTTCATTTTACTATTATTTTTATTTTATTCTTTACACCACTCCATTTTTTAAATTAAATTTTTTAATGTTGAATTTTTTGCTTCATTAATAATATTTATTTTATTGTATTTTATTTTATGTTTCATTAATTTCTTTTATTTTACATTATTTTAGTTTTAACTTCGTTACTTTTTTATTCTATTTTTTACATTGTTTTTTATTTATCATTTTTTATTTTGTTACATTTTAATTTTTATTCTTTTTTATTCGTTTATTTTTTGTAAATTCATTTTACTTTTATTTTATTTTTTGTTTTATTCTTAATTTTACTATATATTTTTTATCCTTTATATCATTCAATTCAATTTGTTTGATTTATTTTTAAAACTGAATTTTTAGCTTAATTTTTAATTTTTATTTTATTTTTGTTTTATTTTATGCTTCATTTATTTTTTATTTTATTTTACATTATTTTTATTTTTAACTTGATTTTACTTTATTTTTTATTCTATTTTATTTGTTTTATTCGTAACATTGTTTTTTATTTTATTATATATATATTTTTTCTTTTCTTTTAGTTTAGTTTAGTTTAGTTTAGTTTAGTTTAGTTTAGTTTAGTTTATTTTGAAAGGAACAGGACAGTGATATTTAGGACACAGGAAAACGAACTCATGTGATTTGTACATGCTAAAGCACAGCTGTTGGATCAACAGCACATCTGCGTGTGATAGCTGCATAGATGAGCCGCTGGGGTACCACGTGACCCGTCCTGTCAGAGATTCCCACGATGGCCAGCGCTGCGATCAGAGGAGGGTCAATGGAAGCAATTACAGCGGCGACGACTGCCGCGATCGGCTTTGGTTGCGCTGGGTTTTTTCGGCTCTGACCCCCGCGCAGGTGCTCGGTGCTGATAACACGGCCCTGTCAATCTAAATGAAAAGCCAGCTCTCCCTCTTCGCCACCCCTGCACTCAGCCCCTCTCCAATTATTCCTATTTTAAGGCTGGAAAGAGGAGCAAAGGGCTCTAATAAAAGGCCGGGACGAAGAGTTGACAAGTGAAGAGATTTGGGATGACTGCGGAGTGACGTTTGTATTTCCGGCACGCTTCAGCCCGTGTGTGTGTGTGTGATTATTAAGATGTCCCGGGCCACACACGCTTCATTGATTAGTGTGTTGTTCGGCGACGAGCATGGCTTCGTTTCAAAACCGTCCTTGAAGCATCCGAACTGGGCTGAAAGGGAATGGTTTATGAGCACGCGTTTCTCATTCCCGTCTGCCAGAGTAATTCCGCCACCATCGCATTACGCTCATTTGTTTATGCTAATTTTATGTTAATGCTCTGTCATTCAGAGGATTGCACCAGAAGAAGCAGCAGCGCGGCTGAACTCGAACATGAACATGTGGAATCATTTCATATTCCATCATATTTCTCTGGCAGATCCGTGACGCGCCGCTGAACGCTGAGCACGTGTCTGGGCTTCTGGTGAATTTGGGCTTAATTGTGCAAGCCTTTAACTTGACAGAACAGGCTTCCTGAAGATCTTAGTAGTTCAAAACAACCTTTCATACAAGAATCTGTCATTAGTTTTTGAGTTGCATGACTGATGTGATTTGAGAGTAAATTAGAACTTAAATCACGGGCAGTTTCTTAAAGAATCACATGGCTTTAGATTATTTGTGGCTATATAAACTGGGGTGTTTCACGCTTGTGAGGACCCTCAAACATGATGACCACCTTGCAAATCACCTTCTAAAATGAAAAAGGCATCGATAGATTTTCAAGTTAAAACAATTATATTATGCAAGAAAAATATTATATATGATACTATAAAAACAACAAAATTAAATATTTTATAAACCTTTCTTAAATAATTGTCTTTTATAATGTCTTTATACGAAAGTTAAAATATTATCTGGAACATAATTACTTTTACATTGACATTATATATGGGAATAATAATTAGAAAAACAAGTGCCGCCAGTAACAAAAATCAAATATATTACTATAATAATAATAATAATATGTTATATTACTTAATATTATATTTATTAATTGGTTAATTATTTAATCAATTAAAAAATATAAATAAATATAAATTTTACATATGATTTTTTAAATTTTTTTTATAAATATATATTCATAAATGTCATATGTTAATTGTTAATTAATCACGTATATATATATTAGTGCTGTCAAACAATTAATTGCGATTAATCGCATCCAAAATAAAAGTTTTTGTTTACATAATATATATATATATATATATATATATATATATATATATATACACACACACACACGTAGGTATGTATATATTTAAGAAAAAAATTATTTTTATATTTTAAGTATATTTATATATAATATAAATCAAATTAATAAATACATACACGTAAATATTTTCAAAATATGTACTGTATGTGTGTGGATTTATGTACTATACATAATAATTGTATTTTTTTGCAGGCTCCTCAGGATCCTCAGACCCTAGTTTAAAAAAAAAAAAAAACTTGGTGTAAAGTGCTTTTATGTTTTTGGAGCTTGACAGATGTGGTCGGTATGAAGTGTTGTTTGGGTTTGGAAAGTGAGAGAGTAAATAATGAGAGAAAATGGGAGATATTTTTGGCTGAACTGTTGATGGTATAAACCTTCCCAGAGCACAGGCTGAGCAGTAAACACTGGACGGACAGTAAAAATTGTCCCCATGAAGGTGTGGAGGTGAGGAGTGATGAATTAGGTTGTTAATACAGTGCCATTGTAAACGGTCACAGGGTTTTATACAGCGCCGAATATTAATAGCGATTTGGATGTCTGTGTCTTGATTTTATAGCGCTGGAAAGTGGCAAAGCGCCAGAACGTGCGCAAACTTGGCTGACTGGTTGTTGGACAAATGAAGCAGTCAATTAAAAGAAAGCAGCTGCTGGGTTTTACGTGCAGACGGGCGCTAGTGAGAGGCGGCTTCGTGGCATCTGCTGGTTTAGCGACGTGTGAAGTCTGTCACAGTTGTAAAAGTGCTGAGGCGCCATGACGAGGCTTGTGGGTAAGAAAATACGCATGCAGCATTGGGGAACTACTCAAGAAGCCTTAAAGAAACTGATCGAATTCTGTCATCTGGTATTAATAATCTGCCTTTATGCAGTAAGACAATTCTTCTTCCTGCACTTAGCAAATATAGGTGCTGAAGGGATTTATTTATTTATTTATTTATTTATTTATTTCCATTTAAATGTCCCATTTTACACAGAATGCAACCCTTAAATACATGATGCTTTATGTATATATATATATATATATATCATTTAATCAGAATAAAATCACAAAAAAAGTCACATATAGATTGATTTGGGGCTGTTTTACTAATTTTAAATAATAAAACACTACAGTATGTTGAAATAGTGATTAAGCATTATGCAGTAATGCAGTAATCCAATTTATTCTTCTTGTATTTAACAAATTTAGATGTCAATGCAAGAAAGTTTAAGTGTAAGGTGAAATGGTTTTCTATATATAATGCATTTTTATGTTTTTAAAAATGTATATATAGTTTTTCTTCAATTAGTCCTATATATCTGTATTTTTAATTTTTATTTATATAAAAAATTACTCTTGATATTATTACTCTTGTTTAATCATAATATTTCACAAATATGCCACAGATGGGCTGATTTTGGGCTGTTTTTCTCATTTTAATTAATAAAAAACTGTGTTTGGAATAGTGGTTTATCCAAAATACATACTACCATTTACTACCATTCTACAACCATCAAAAATGAAATGAAATAAAATAAAATAAAACAAAAGACCTTCTTTTTTTTCTTTCTGAATGTTAGAAATTCATTTCAAACTTCTGTGGAAGTTTTATGTTGTATAAGTGACCGCTGGTACTGTATTAGTCTCCAGCTGATGTCCTTACAGCCTGGGTCCTGAAGTGAAGCCCTGCTGTTTTAGGGTGATACTCGTCTGCCGTGAGCGTTTCTGTCAGGTATTGATGGACTCTTCTGGGGGTGCTGTGGTTTAGTTAAACATCACGTCTCTTTGTAGAAGCTCATTCTTCATTGGCTCTGTAAAGCACTCCAGTCATCTCAAAGGCCCCTCCTTTCCATTCATAATCCCATTCCAACTTCCACATGATGGGATTTGTCCAGATCAATTTTGTAATGCATTTTTCATTTTGAAATGTAATTAGGGTGATCTCTCTTCTCCCTCCTGCTGATCACTGATTCATATTCTCTCACCTGCTTATATCAGCGGGTCAAGGGTGAGTTCAGTGCTTGGCTAACTCTAATCTCTCAATGGAAAACCGGCTTACTGTTACTTTAATATCCATGGAAGTTGGCTCATGAAAGCCATTCTTTTGAAGTAGGGGTTATTCCACCGCTCAGACAGCTTTAAAATCCACAGCTTCAGCCTCAGACCGAATGTTCAAGGACCACCTGATGCATATTTCACATGGCAACCCTTATTAAAATCACAAGCTCTGATCTGATTGGCCGGCTTTATGCTGCTTCTGGGAGTCAGAGTGCACAGGATGAGCGCTTCTGAGAAAGAACACGATGTGACATGTTAGTGGAATTGATCCTTAGAAAAACATATTTGAAGTGTTCAAAAAAAAAAAAAAAAAAAAAAGGTTAACCAGCATTGTAATGCCTTAGTTTGTTTTCTGTCTGTGAAATAATCAATACTTATTTTTTGTTTATTTATTTTTTTTGTTTTGTTTGTTTATTTAATTTAATTTAATTAAATTTTAGTATTTTGTATTTTATTTTAATATTATGTTTATTTATCTATTTATTTTACTTTAAATTTTGTACTGGTGCAGGTATTTTAATGGGCCCTAAAGGATAATTATTTGCTTAATCTGTTGAATATAAAAGTCAGGAGATTAGTTTAAGTCATTTATAATTATGATATTGTAAATCAGCTATAAAAAAATAGGTCCAATAAGTCCATAAATTCAAAATTATAATTTTTTTTTTATTATTATTTAATTTGATTGTGCTTTTTGTAATTTAATCATTTTGGTTTCATTTTAGTTTAGTCCTGTTTTATTTTGTTGTATGCTTTTATTTTATTTATTTTTATATGTATTATATGTAATTTTATTTGTATTTTTTTTTTTTTTTGGTTCAAGATTTTTGCATATGTTATACAGGACAATTATTTGCTTAATTTATTGAATATCAAAGTCAGGAGATTAGTGTAAATAATTTCTACTAATGTAATATTGTAATATAATAATGTGGCATCATAAACTGGCTATAAAAATAGGTCTGTATACATTTTTATTTTTTGTTTTATTTTGTGTTTTATTTATTTATTTAATTTTTTTTTTGTTTTTTAGTACTTTATTCATGTCCTTGCACTGGTGCAGATATTTGCATATGGACCTTATATGTGAATTGCTTACATGAATTGCTCTATTGAATATCAAAGTTCATAAATATATATTATATATCTGATCATAAATTGGCTATAATAATATGTAAATTCGGTATATGTATATGTAAATTCAGGATAATCTGAATAAATTGCTTCTCACATGCAATTATTACTAATTTTCTCAGCAAAGTTTTAAACTTAAGACACCAGGTGTCAAAGCAACTGTTTTGACCATATGCCACAACACTAATAATATCTACCAAGATTTGATGCCTGGCATATGCTTGTGCTGACAGCACTTTATATTTATTTATTTATTTATTTATTTGTCATGTGTTATCATAAGCATTTTACAGACAGAAGTAGTTTTTGTAACAAAGTTTGAGGTACAATAACACATCTATGAATGGATGTAACATGCAACTGGGATCTTTGTAGTTAAATCTAAGGCCAGCTGTGGGTGTAAGGTCTAGTGCTTCTGTAGGCAGCGTTTTAAATTATGATGTGCACAAAGAAAAGCTTCAAAAGGTAGGCAGTATAATTTAACAAGCTCTTTGGGAAAAAAAGCATGCAGACCCACTAAGTAATGTTGATTTGTAAATATGAATCATTCAATACCTAAATGCATCACAAAAAACGAATCTATTACAAAATGCTATGCATAATATTTAGACCATTTTACCCAATATCTGACTATGCTGTGTATTTATATGGTTAGAGTATTGCATCACAAGCTTATCAGCATGTTAATGCCAAATTCTGGATCAGTTGTGAGGCGAATCTCCAGCGCGCTTCATGTGAGGAGTGTATCTGTTTGTTGCTGCATATGAAGAGTTACGAGGTGCTTTTTCACTCATGTTACCTATGTAGGCGGCTCACTGGGTTTTAGAACAGAGCCGCAGACTCAAACCACTTCCCTAATTGAACTTCCTGCTTGTCAGAGAGACGGAGATGATAGTGTCGCCCGGAGGCTTTTGTGTGTGTGTGTGTGTGTGTGTGTGTGTGCGATGGCCCGTTCCTGACCAGCATCAAGAGCGATTATCTGCAGGTTATTTGAAGTCCATTCATTGAAGTGTGTGACTGCATCTGTTTGAATGACTGTGAAATGACCTTGTGCTGAAAGTCTTCAGAGTCAAACCGTATCACAGAGTCACTACAGACGAGTCGGCCAGCCAGAGGCCAGTCTGTTGATATTGGTCGGCCAAATATGACTTCTTATCAAGTGTAGTTTTGCTAAACTTTACTGTGTGCTGTTTGTGATCACTCTGAGATGATCAAGCCTGTGGATCTTCGTGTCATTGTCATTTTTATCTGCAAGCCGCCCACCTGCGTGCTTCAAAGAGACAGGAAGACGAGGAGCGGGCAGAGGTGCACTTGTGAAACAAGCTTATCTGACAGTTTCTGTGAGGGCGTGAGTGAGTGAGATAAGAAGCCGCAAACTCTGACCTTTGCCCTCTGAACCACATGGCCTGATTACAGTGGTGTATAAAGTACCTGAAAGCCATACTCAAGTAAAAGTACAGATATCTTACCAAAAAATGACTTTGGTAGAAGTTGAAGTCACCGTTTAGAATATTACTTGAGTAAAAGTCTTAAAGTATGTGATATTTATTGTACTTAAGTACGAAAAGTATTTTTTAAATCTTAAACGTACTTAAGTATTGAAAGTAAAAGTACAAGTAAATGCAAAATGGAAAAGAAGCAAATAAATATATATAAAAAATATTCATACAGCTTGAGTAGTAAGGTTGTGTTCAGTTTTAACTCTTTCTTCCATTTTGTATTTTTGGGTAAGAATAAGAAGAACTTCATCCGGTACTTAGTGTCTTTCATTCCAACATAAGAAAACATTTCTGGAATCTGCATCTGAAATAGCATTTAGATGTATTTACACAGTTTATGTATCTCAGAGGGGACATGGATGCATTTAAACTGCAGTTACAGATGCATAAATAGGCCTAATGTTTTGTTGTTAACATAAAACGTTGAATACTGATATTTGAAATAATTTAAAACATGAAAAAAAAAAAAATAGTCGAAATGTGAAATTAAAACCGCCAGTAGGTGACAGCAAGTGACTGTTAATGAGTGAGTCATTGAGATTCAACCGATTCATTCAAATGACTGATTCATTCAGAAAAAAAGCATTTGACTGTGTTAATGAGTGAATCACTGAATCATTTATTCAACTGATTCATTCAAAAAGCTGATTCATTCTATAAGTAAACACCGTCCATTGCTCAGAGACGCAAAACAGTGCTGTGATCTTTGTTTGGAACTATTTTCGTTGGCAAAATTGAGCAAAAACGAGCAATATTATGTCTAAAATGTAAATCACTTATTGCTTTACTGAACTTGTATAAAATGATTATTAAATATGTTCTTGCTTATATCTGCAGAAATACAGTACTCTAATTGTGATATAGATAGATATAGAAGTTATCTATATTAAATTATATAAATATAAAAAGCATACAGAAGCATTTTTGCCGTCTATTTAGAATGCCTGGAATTTTGAGTTTTAATAGGCTTATAAATCAACGTGCTTGCACTCTGTGTGTGATTTGGTGATATAGCCTACTTGAAAATGTCAGATCGCACATCATTACAACAACACTTACCATTATCGCAGACGATGCTGTGTTGCACACCCCAGACTCGACTTCAGTGGAAAATGAAATCATCTGCGGTTGTGCGTGCACTTGTTTGTATGAGTAAAGGTGTTTTTTTAGGAGTCTAACTTTCAAACGCCAGACCACTGATTCATCAAACCTGCTTTCTTGCCATCTGTGTTCTTCTGACTATTTTGTAGTAAGTAACGAATACGCTTCGGGGAAATGTATCGGAGTAAAAGTAAAAGTTGGCTGAAATATAAAAACTCAAGTAAAGTACAGAATCTCTCAAAAAATACTTAAGTACTGTAACGAAGTATTATTAATAATTAGTAATAATACTTCGTTACAATACACCACTGCCTGATTGTATGATGATTATTTCTTCTACAGTATATGTCAGATTTCCCCTCTAACCCAAAAATGCTCCTGCTCTTATAAATGATATTTGGTACAGGTCTTTCGGTTAGGTACGCATGTGTACTTAACAAATACAGTGTTGTTTTTCATCACTGAATGTGTGGAACATTAAGTTGAAACTTCTAGGTTTATATTTTGTTACTTTCGATAAGTCTCATCTTTCAAATTATGTCCATTTTGTCAGGAAATTTAATGAATGCTGCTTTGGTGTATTTTGATGTTTAAACGCCTAAGTTCAAATGGCAGCATGGAGTGTGTTCATCCCTTCCTCGTTACTGCTAGTTTAACACGAAATAAACATGAATGAACATACTATGTCTATTGATATTAGACAGAATAGAATGGAAATTTTATAATTAGATGCACCAAGGAATTTTTGCCAAACGATGTTGATATTTGAAAGCACCAAAAAAAAAAACATGCCCATACCCCGACAGGACCTCGCCCCTATTCTGAAATCTCCACCCACATGTACGTACGCAACCATGGCAACAATGATCGTGGAAACAAGTGAAGATGACGCACAAGTGTATTCAAATAAAAACCAACACGGTTAAATTGTGTGAAACGAAGCAAAATCAACATTACACACCTATCAAGAAGAAACAACGCAACCTCGGCATCCGATTTCAGGCCTTCCCGCTCCTTGAGGTCTCTCCACTGCTGGAAAGCTGCTCTGAGATTTATGCAGGTCCTACCTCTTGCCTGATCGTAACCCTTCTTCTTATTGTTTTGTTTCTCTGATATTTTCTATTTTTTTTTTTTTATGTGCCATCTCTCTCTGTCTATAGTCGATCTGCTAATATCCGTCCTGTGCACTCAAATTAAGCGCTCTCTTCTTTCTATCATTGCAAGACACACCCACTTACTGCTGATTGGCTACAAGTGTGTTTTGGGACTCGGTCCAACGCTGTGGTCAAAAGCATTTTTCAAAAATCACTTAGTGCACCTTTAAATGTAGAGTAAGCGATTTCAGAGAGGCTAGCAATAGCAAGCTAGCTTTGAAAGCACAAGATTCCACCCTCTCTGCATAATCACTCTCCAAAGCCACGCCTCCTTCAAAACACATGAACACACACAGGCAGAGCAGAAGCTTACCAGCAACACGATGAGAGACGGTGTCGGTGGAGGGTTGAATGCAGCGCTGTCAGATTACCTCATGCACTGTAAACCCAACTGTCTTTACTTGAATAATTAAGTAATCTTAACTAAACATTACTTAAAATTTTACAGTTTGGGCGTGTTGTCAACTCAAAATCCCAATTTATTAAAATGGCTCACTCTGGCCTTTATTTAATGTTATTGGACGTGCAAGCAGTTCTGCCTGGCAACAAGAGAAAGAATGCACTGATTGGCAGATAATTACAAAAGGCGGGTCTCTTCATTTTGTCTGTAAAAAGAAACAAAAACAGATCTCTCTGGATCTCAGCATCTTCACCAGTTTGACTTTATTTTTTTTATTTCTTTATTTCATATAAAAGTTCTTGTTGAGACTTGACAGAGGATTAGATGTTAATGTTTTAGTGAAAAGTAAAAGTTTAGTAGTCACCGTTTGATGTCACCATGACAGATCAGTGTTTGCTTTAAGTGGACTCTTGATTTCTTAAAGGGTTACTCCACCCCAAAATGAAAATTTTGTCATTAATCACTTACCCCCATGTCGTTCCAAACCCATAAAAGCTTTGTTTGTCTTCGGAACACAATTTAAGATATTTTAGGTGAAAACCGGGAGGCTTGTGACTGTCCCATTGACTGCCAAGTAATTACCACTGTCAAGGCCCGGAAAAGTATGAAAAGCATCGTCAGGATAGTCCATCTGCCATCAGTGGTTCAATCTTAATTTTATGAAGCGACGAGAATACTTTTTGTACGCAAAGAAAATAAAAATAACGACTTTATTCAACAATTCAACTCCTCTGGTTCAGCGTAGCACCATTTTGGATATTATCCACTGAACACAAACTGCGTACACTCTTCTGCATCAGCCACAACACAAGGATACGTATTCTAAATGTATTTACACTTTGATTTGAGCGAAAATAGCATAATATAATATAATATAATATAATATAATATAAAAGCAACAGTACTATAAGAACTTTATAGCATTACAATTCTACAGACTATAAAAACTTTATAGCATTACAATTCTGCATCCTGTTTACTACCAGAAATAAAATGCAACGCACACTGATTTGAAAATGTAATCAAAGCCAAGTATGTAAAATGTCTGAAATTGTAATTTCAATCGACCTGGATGGAATTTAAAATGCATTTTCAATTCAAATCTGAAGCGCACACAAAGCTCCTTATAGTACCTCATCATTCATTTTCACTGTGCACAAACAGCAGGCCAAAGCGAGGCTCACTGTCCTTCCAGATGAGCCAGACTCATGAGTACATCATTGAGAGATGATGTTAAATCACCAGGTCATTATCACAAAACAAACTCCCACAGGGGGATCCAGATCAATTGCAGGTCACCCTAAAGGGTTTTATTTTGCCAGAATATCCATCTGACTGTACCTTACCCTGCTTATTAGACTTCTTCTCACCAAATAAATAAATAAATAGACTTGAAATATTGATTTGAGCTGAAACTATTCCATTATGCAAGAAGAAAGAGACCGCAAAGTGATACGAGAGACATGAAACTAGCACGTCTATGTCAAAAATCAGTCAGTTAGACAGTTTAACATTGTTTAAAAAATTATTTCAGAATCGAGTATCACAGAGAAATGAGTAATAAGATGTAGATATCTGAATGTGCCTGGTTTACTTCGCCATTCTGCTGTAAGTCTTGCTCCAGAGTCCCGCTAATCCTAGACTGCAGCTCATGGGACGAGAGTTAATCAAAGTGAACTCTGAGTCACCTCAGGCCTCAGGAGGTGTGGAGGGCCAATCCAACAGCTTCCCTCTGAGGGACTCAAACACAGTTTTAAGTCAACAGGGGGAGTTACAGGAGGGAAAACACGGACAAAACAATTACGAGTGCATGTACATGTTTCACTGAAACGATACGGGAAAAATACGCATAAAAGTGCTTCTTTTTTCTTTTCTTTTTTATTAAACAATGGTTTATTGAACAAATTGTTGCTCTGTCTTTAAATTATAATTTCCCTTCTTAAGGATAAAAATCTACCTCAGCTAATGCTGTAAACTATAATTACTTGCACATTACTATTATATTAAAGGTTACAATTAAAAACAGACCACATACTATTAAATTCAACTGCTATTTATTTTTAGATATAATAATCAACACTCAAATACAAAAATATTTTTGCAAACATGTAAAGGCAGATTTTACATTAAAGGCAGGGTAGGTGTTTTGGTTCAAAAACATTTTTTGTTATGCTGATTGAAACTCTCTTCACATCCCAAAAGCAATCACTAAGTTAAGTGCTCTAATTTATATCATCTGTGGAAGGTTCAGGACCATAAAACATTCATCCAATCAGATTATTCGGTCCGAACAT
Organism: Spinibarbus caldwelli; assembly: GCA_039654775.1. Classification (NCBI taxonomy): domain Eukaryota; kingdom Metazoa; phylum Chordata; class Actinopteri; order Cypriniformes; family Cyprinidae; genus Spinibarbus; species Spinibarbus caldwelli. The sequence continues at coordinate 35,801,302 of CM077224.1, forward strand.
TACGATAGGTTAGGCGGTCTTACCTGCCTGCCAATGTATGTATTTGCATAACTCGTTCCCTCAGTTGAGTAACAGGTGTCCTAAAACTTGCATATTTAAGTTTACTCAACTTAGTGCTCTTGTACACGCTAGTTAAATTTTTAAGTTCACTTGATCTGTTGTTCATATATTGTACTTAAAAATTTAAGTTAATTTGTTCATTTCATGCATACTTGCACTGTAGCTGATGTAGGTTAATAAGATGTATTTTGACTATATAATCAACAATATCATCTGATCAGATTCTCTTGCATTTGTTGCTTTAAGGAATGTGCTTTAGAAAGACAAAGTTAAAACAGCCAGAGAAAAACTAATGCTTAAAGGGTTACTCCACCCCAAAATGAATATTTTGTCATTAATCACTTACCCCCATGTCGTTCCAAACCCACAAAAGCGTCGTTCGTCTTCGGAACACAATTTAAGATATTTTAGATGAAAACCTGGAGGCTTGTGACTGTCCCATTGACTGCCAAGTGATTACCACTGTCAAGGCCCGGAAAAGTATGAAAAGCATCGTCAGGATAGTCCATCTGCCATCAGTGGTTCAATCTTAATTTTATGAAGCAATGAGAATACTTTTTGTATGCAAAGAAAATAAAAATAACGACTTTATTCAACAATTCGTCTCCTCTGGTTCAGCATAGCGCCATATTGGATATTATCCACTGAACACAAACTGCGTACGCTCTTCTGTATCAGCCGCAACACAAGGATATGCTATTTTCGCTCAAATCAAAGCGTAAATACACTTAGAATACATATCCTTGTGTTGCGGCTATTTATTTATTTATTTGGTGAGAAGAAGTCTAATAAGCAGGGTAAGGTACAGTCAGATGGATATTCTGGCAAAATAAAACCCTTTAGGGTGACCTGCGATTGATCTGGATCCCCCTGTGGGAGTTTGTTTTGTGATAATGACCTGGTGATTTAACATCATCTCTCAATGATGTACTCACGAGTCTGGCTCATCTGGAAGGACAGTGAGCCTCGCTTTGGCCTGCTGTTTGTGCACAGTGAAAATGAATGATGAGGTACTATAAGGAGCTTTGTGTGCGCTTCAGATTTGAATTGAAAATGCATTTTATATTCCATGCAGGTCGATTGGAATTACAATTTCAGACATTTTACATACTTGGCTCTGATTACATTTTCAAATCAGTGTGCGTTGCATTTTACTTCTGGTACTAAACAGTATGCAGAATTGTAATGCTATAAAGTTCTTATAGTCTGTAGAATTGTAATGCTAGAAAGTTCTTATAGTACTGTTGCTTTTATAACACACTTGCCCATAAACATATTCTCGTCATAATTTCAGTAGATGATACTGATAATCAATATGTGAAATGCCACCTATAGAAATTAGTATTTAGGTATATTTTATCATATTTAATAGATAACTTTGATATTAACATAATTTTTATTTACCATGATGGAAATGTTAATTATTATTAAACCTGTGTTTATGGTTTATTATATTATATTAATCATTATTATTAATTATATTATGAAATTATATTTAATTTACAGTCACAGTAATTCAATTTTTATGTTTTTTTTAATGGATATTAACTTAATTTTTTGTACTAACTAAATAATATGTACATTTATATTAACATAACTTTTATGCACATGGTGGAAATGTTCATTATTACACCTGTGTATTTATAGTTAAAAATATTTAAATTTTATATATTACATTATATTATGTTATATTATTTACAATCACAGTATTCAAATTTTGTCAATATTTATTTTTATAAAGTGACAAAAATAATGTGTATTTGGATAAAATGTGTTTTAAATTTTGACATGATTAAATTAAATTTTTATTAGCATGTTTAACCAGAAATTGTTTTGAAATTTGTGTTTTGTCTTGTGTATGACTAATGAAAATTCCTTTGAATTGCAATTCAGTAAATTCCCCAAAATAAGTGGGCGGGTCTTAAACAGAATAAGCTGCTTATTCAATATGATGATCAAAAGTCTGTTCATGAATTGAAAAGAAGCCAGTCTTGACTTTAGTTCATCCCTGCTGGTGCAGTGGAGCAGATTGGCTTGTACTGGTCATGTGAAGGTTTGGGGCGAGCGTGGGCATGTTGTGGAATGACTCTGCACTGCTGGTTTTCCTGTCTTTTACGAGTTGTTAAGCATATGTAGTAAGTTCGGTTGTGGATTGATCTGCTGTCTGATGATTTGATTCAAAGGCCTGCCGCTGTTTATACAAGTTAAGAAGCATTATAGTGTTTGTCGTTCAAGCTGGTAGGTCACTTTTCCGTATGGCTGTGTTTGTGCTATAGTACTTCTGATGATTCACACATATTGCTCAGTGGAAAGTGTGTTCAAGCTGTGCTTCTCTGTTGAGATTTTATTAAGCTGTATATTTACATATAATCTTCTGTTAAGTAAATGCATGTAAACCTTCAAGAGAAAGTGTGTATCCTCATGTGATCCCATTGAAAAAAAAGAAACTGTCACGATGCAAAAGAAGAATTTTCATTTTCTTTGTGCAAAATATGCATTACTCTTTTTTTCAAAGCACTGTTGATGTAAGTAAACATTAGTCTAGACAGCACTGGCCTTCATGAGAGTGAGTTTGAGATCTCATGACTGTTTCTGTCCATGTGTCATGTTCAGCGGGAATTACATCAGGGTTATTAGAGGAAGTTCAGTCTCAGTCGTTCATATTCACCTCAGGATATTTTGCTAGTAAACAGATGTGCATGTGCCTACAGCATCTAATGGATACTTTATTAGTGTAGTATGACCTGTGTTTCGCTCTCATGACTCTGTGTGTGTGTTTTAGAAGTTGCTTTGGCTTAAAGGTTGTTTACAGTAAAAGAAAAAGCACTCAGGCAGGTCTGAAACTGACCAGATTAACCTTAAACAAGCATGTCTGAGATATTTGAAATTCTAGCCTAGCGATGTGTGACCTGTAGCTCTCAGATATCTGTATTCATAGTCTCAGAGGTCGACGCTGTTGAAGCGACTGTCGAGAGCAGGAAAATTAAGTGATAGAGAGAAGTTATTATTTAATAATGTGATATAAATTTGTCACCATTCAGTTCCAGTGGTGTTAGAGGTTATGTAACAATCTTACGTAGCCAGACTTTTGATCGTCAGACTGAATAAGCAGCTTATTCGGGTTAAGTCCCACCCACTTAGAATGGAGGACAACGTTTGATTGACATATGAACTGGCCAATTTGGTTTGCTTTAACATGCAGTTTTGTCTTTTTGGTCTTACAATTCAGTTGACATTCAGTGGTTTCTTATGTGTACAATGGAATTCTTCAATAAATTTCTATATATTTTAATTAGGTTGACTCATTTTTGGTTTGTAATTGTGTGTTTGTTGCCTGTGCATCATTGCAACAGGTTTATGTACTGTACAGGCCTAGTAAACTGAGCAAATGTTGGTGTGAAACCTCAGTGTGAAGATGTAGGCTAAAATGAAACTCATGTGCATGTAGTATTTTTGTGACTGGTGACACCAGAAGATGTGATCTGTCTGTTAAGTCTCATTTGTTTTGTGTTTTAAACTGTTTTTGAATCAAAGATAACTATAGTAATGCAGTTTTGTGTAGCTTTTATTAGTTACTGCGAACCGTTGTTCAATTATGGTTAATATCCATCTTCTTTTCAGACCATTAGTCATCCAATTATCTGTAAACACTGCAGCTGTCATAAAAAGGAGGTGCAACTTTAATTTAACACAGCTGAAAAACCAGCTCACTCACACATCGTCATTTCAAGGTCATCATGATTCAACCTAAAACTGGTGATGTCTGAGTGGTTAAGTTGTTTACTTTGTAATTAGTCCATCCATTCTCACTAGTCTGACACATTTAGACGGTTCACTGGCCAATCACAGCGCTGTGGAGGCACTGCCACCTCTCATGTGACCCTACACTGGTATTTTTCCACTACATTCACCCCAGTAACATTAATAATCATTTATTAGTCTGAATTCCAGTGTATTTTAAAGAAAATATGCAATGTAGCAAACACAGAAATCACTTTTTTTAACACTGTGATGATGTGTTTCTACAGTTATTAACATTAGCTGCACCCCAAATGACGCACTATACACTATCAGTGTTTCCCACAGACTCACACTATTTGTGGTGGCATATATCTGCAAATTCATTCTCTGCCAGCAGGGGGCGATTGTAGTGATAGTCGTTTCCCCGGTAATGGCTGTACACAAAGAAGCGCTCCATGCACAAATGCTGCTTTATCAGGCATTACATGCAAGATGATATGAAAATGACAACCAAAATTTTCTGAAGACAGTCGAATTCCGTCAGAAATAAAGTGGTATAAAAAACAGTTTCGATTTTGAAATGAGCAGTGCTCATGTTTATTCCACGAAGTCAAAGCCTTTTGGAAAATCTATTTGCGGCGGTCAGTTTTGATATTGTGGCGGGCCGCCACAAATAAAGCAATGTATGGAAACACTGACTATGCTCTATGTACGCAACCATGTTGTGTATGAAATAGATACGGTTATTATACGGTTATGTAGTGTATGAATTAAATACGGTCATGGGTTCAATTCCCAGGGAACACATACTGATAAAATAATGTATAGCCCCCTTGCTACATATTTAAATGTCCACTGAAGTGCTTTGAAACACGCAGCGTTATTCTATGTGTTGACGTAATTTCAATTGAAACAGGAAGACAGGGTGGGAGATATCAAGCAGTCCCACACCTTTTTTAAATGGCCAATAGCGTTTCCTTTATATCATAGTTTGGGCCAGAGTCATTGATCTCGGTAAAGTCACATTTGACAGCATATATGACACTCACAATCTTACCATATCGCTATAAAATATAACATTCAGTGTAGAATTCAAATGGGCCCGATACGTTTTGTGGTCTGCACCGATTCACGCATAAGATCAGCCTGTGCTTCTTTTGCTCCAATGAAAAACATGTTTACACTGTCTGAATCATTCCCTATCCTCTATATAGTGCACCTGCCATTCACTGTACAGAAAACAGTAACTCTTAAGTGATCGAATTCAGCTGCAGCTTCAGTGTCTATTTATAGTGCAGGGTGCGGGACGCTTTGGATTCTAGAGAGCATTTGATTGGACGTAAGATTTGATGAGAAGTTGAAGTGCAGGGTGAAGTCACCAGAATCGTTGATCCATTTTAACCGAAGTTAGAGACTAAGTTTTGAATGCTTATATCTTGTAAATGCGAGTTTTGTCAAAGTTTTGGAGCACAGTAGCTTATAGATAAACTTACGGCTAACATATTCATACTAAAAGCCATAAAACTTAAATTTTGATTTCATGGGGACTTCAAAGCTGCGACAGTTGACTGCATGAAGTCCAGTAGAACAAAGTCCAACATTCCACACTTCGTTTTTTCAGTTATTTAAGTGCGTCATGTGGATATTTAAAGTGTACTTTTTTGGAATTTTCAGTGTGAACACACTACTCACACTATTTATGCTACAAAATGGCATAGAATAGTGCAAAAGTATGTGATTTTTGATGCACCTATTGTAAATATAGAAATTTAAAAAAAAATGCAATGTAAATTTAGAATGATATACTTTATATACACTGTGTTATATTACCTTTTATTAAATTACAGAAAAATAGTTAATGCTGCTGTGTATGGGTGGGCAATATGACCAAAATCTCATATCACAATATGTTTTTATTTCACAATAACAATATATATCACGATATAGCTGTTTTTGCTTTAAATAATGTCTTTATAATATCAACATTTTTGATGCCATAGAAATATCATTTTTGTTTCAATATCTTAAAAATCTAATACTAGCCTAAAAAAAAAAAAAAACTCAAGCTCACTGAAGACAAGAAAACAGTCATTGGTTAAATAAGAATAAGAAACTAATTACAAGCAATAGGACTACAAGCAAAAAACTACAGTATAGAACAAATAAATATAAAGAAATCAAATGTACAAAACCACTGCATATTCTTCACTGTGTAAATTAAATATATTTCTTCCCATTAAAGTTACAAAAGTGATTAGTCAAGAACAGTGAGAGATTTTCTCTTTTTGTTGTTTGATTAACATGAATGACAGACAGACTGCTGTCACTTTAAGAGCTGCCCTGGTCCAATATACTGTTGCACATGTTTTCTTTCTCAGCTGTTTGCTTTCACTTAAAGGTGCAGTTGGAGATCTCGGAAAATGCTAACTTTAGCCTGATAGCACTGAAAGCGAACGTCCCACCCTCCCTGTAATCGCCGTCCAAAGCCACGCCCCCTGAACGGACATACGCTCAAAGAGCAGAATACCAGAGACAACATAAATTACTACAATAGGCTACATCAACGGTTTCCAATTACAGTCCTCATGCCCTCCCTGCTCTGCACATTTCATATGTATATCTTATCACATCCGACGATTGTTCTGTTCGACCGTAAGTCATAAGTGACCTGCGAAGTGGACATCACCAGATATTCCACCATGATTCCAGTTCAAAGCGAGCGTATATGTTCCAGACAAAGGGCATTAAAGTGTGCGAGACGTGAATTTAAATTGTACTTATTTACAGAGGTATATTATGTCACACTTCACACTTCTCTAGTAAGTTTCGTCTGTGTGTGAAGACGCTGTGCAGCGCAAATCCGTGAGTGAATGTTCCGAAGTGAAATAAACTTCAATGGATTTCCCCTGCTTAGGGAGTAGAGAGCAATGAACACTGTGTAGGGAGCATGTCAATCGGAACACAGTTCATGCGCGTAGCTCTCTTCTAACGAGCTGGTTATCTGAATCAGGTATGTTAACTAAGCGAGACATGCAAAATATGCAGAGCGGGGAGCGCGAGGACTGGAATTGGGAACCGCTGGGCTACATCATGTGTCATTCACTGGTGAGAAAACTTTATAGTACAGTTAGTAAAAGTACTACAATACCAGGAAGGAAGATCGGGTTGTTGATGTTTGCCTGCCGTTCTTGCTCTGTCTGTACAGCGTGCGTGAACGTGCTGATGACGAATCCTTTCTGCGCGAACAGGGTGCGCAGAGGTATGCAAATACATACGTTAACAGGCAGGTAGGAGAGACAATTAAAATACTCGAACCGAGCGTTTTGATTGGACGAACATTTCTTGGTCCTACACCTTCCACAGAATACATAAATACAAATAAATACATTTAGACCACTTAACTTAATGATTGCTATCAGGATGTGAAGAGATTTTCAACCAGAATAACAAAAAATGTTTCTGAAGACAATCACCTATGGCACCTTTAAGACCTGAATTACTGTGTTTATGAGGATACTTGCAAAGACGGGCATTTTGACACACATAAGTGTGTATTTAACCATTCAAGGCCTGTAAAGCAGCAAAAATATCTCTCTTCAATACTTCCGCGCTCTATGAGCACCTTCTTCACGTGCGCGCCTCTCTGACAGCTCTCAGAAACTGTCTCAGACAGCGTGTGCATATAGTGAAATGAGTTCTCTTTCACTGCTGATTGCATTTGAACTACTTAAAATCACTTGTTTTTAAACCGCAAATGCTTAAAAACGTGCAAAAATGATACGTTTTCATTACCACATGGCACAGTAATGTCACGTGAGCATGTAACCGAGATGGAGACAATAGTCCTAAATCTGTACCGGTTGACAAATTTCTACCGGTTAATCGTGTCTAAAGGTATATCGCCCTCCCCTATTCTGTGTGAGTGTTTCTACTAATGGCTGAGGGAGTGACAGCAAATTTGACGTCTTTTTCTCTTCTGACCATCATAATCAATCTCAATTTTTTTCTTTCTTTTAGAGCAAATGGGAGAATTCTATTTTTTGTAGTTTCCGTTCACCACTGTATAAGTTTACTAAACTATGAAGACTTCTGGATCTGAGAACCCCGCAAATGTGAAAAGCATCCATTTTGGCGCAGCTCTGCAGAAACTGTTTGTGTTGTTATAAACACTCTTACTTAAGATAAAATATGTCTTATATGACATTTAACCTAATGTTTCATAATGGTTCTTTCGCTTTAATTCTATTATGTCAATTATTTTATCATTCTATGTACATTTTTGAAGAGCCGCGGCCTCGTTTTTCTCAGAAGATGTGGCTCTGATGCATGTTTGTGGATTAGCTGTAAGCCTGTAAAACTGTAGTTCCTCCGACTGCAGAGCAAACACACACAAATATCAGACTATATGGATCATACACACACACACACACGCACACACACACAATCAGCGTCTATCTTTGTGTGTTAATTCAAGTAGCTGTTGAGTCACTGACCCCCGTCACTGTTTAACCCGTGTGAGGTGTGTCTGTTTCTCTTTTCTGTCTCACCTACTTTTGCTGTCGCTCTCTCTCTCTCTCGCAGTGTGTGCGCTCTGTCTCTCTCTCTTTTTTCTGTTCCTTCCTTAATCTCTGAGTATTACACGTCTCCCCAGTCTTACTCCCTCCCCCTTTCTCTCTCTCTCTCTCTCTCTCTCTCTCTCTCTCTCTCTCTCTCTCAGTGTCTCTGGCGTGGGCTCAGATCTGCAGTGGCTTATTCAGTGGTTCAGTCGGGTTGAGTCGCTGCTCTGTGTGCTCGCTGCATGCGCGTGTGTTTGCTCGCCTGGCTGGTATGCGCAGATGGGAAAGAGGCTGCAAATGTATCCTTAGGAGGAGATGCGGTTTCGTGCAGCAGACCTGTGAGGCGGTTCTGCCCCGCGACGGCCCTGCTAGGACACTTCCTCTGTGGACCTCCGAGTGCGAGCCTTACTCTTAACAAGTGAGTCTGCTTTCAGGATGTCAACATGCAGCCTTTGAGTGCTTTATGCAGGTGCGGATCGTCTTAAAGGTTCTTGTTTGTCAGTGAAGCCAAATGACCTGAACGCACAGGTGGGATGGACTGGTTGCTGCTGGACTGACATTGGTGTGATCCGTGTGGGAATTGTGTGGGAAATAAGTGCATTTGGGGATTTTGAGTGTTAGACGTGTCATCTTTGAAGAGCCAGATGTGTGTTTGTTGTAGTTTGGGGACAAAATGGTCCCCAGATGTGAGCTAAATGTGGCAAAATCTCCCTTTAGGCAGGTTATTAAATGATTTATGAATAAATTGCATGATGTTTTTTGAGTCCTAGCATGCAGAAAGTTTCTTTGAGGTAGTCTGGAGTCAGAATTAGGTTTATATAAACAGCTGAAGTGTGCGGTATGTCTTCATTTAGACAGCAAGGTAAGTGTGCGTCTGTGTTTGTGTCGGTGTCATGTTTTGAGCATGCACACTTCCTCCGGTGACAAGGGGAGGGCATGATCAGAAGTTTGCGTTTAGTCTGCGACACAGAGAGAGAGAGCGAGTGAGAGTGACAGCGGCAGCTCATTATGAATGTCAGGAAACTTCACTTTTATCTTTCCTGTTTCTCTCATTTCACTTGCAAAGCAGAACAATGTTGATATTCCTCAGACATTCTGGCAAGGGTTTGTTCAACACTTAGTATTAAACTACTGGATTTGATTCTGTTTGAACTATTTAATGTTCTCTATTTAAAGCTTTTCTTTTGGCTGTAATTTCAGAGTTGGTTGTGCTAAGTATGAGTGGTAAACTGGATTTACATCAAACCGATATGGATTTTTTTAGTGGTGGAAATATTACACACTATATATTACACATTATTAACATTATATATATTACACATCTATATATTACACATTATTAACACACTATATTAACATTATTACCTAAATATTAACTTAATTACACAATATTAACAATATTAATACGTAAATATTTATTAAACATATTGAATTAAACATCTTTAATAAATATTCAAAACATTTATTATTCACAAAAAATACATATATTAAAATTATTTTTTAATTTTTTTGGAATGCATTAATAAATGCATTAACTATTGACAAGATACATACATGCAGTTAATTTTATTGCTGTTATATATATATATATATATATATATATATATATATATATATATATATATAATCCTAAGTATTTTTGCAAGCTTTATACTTTTAGTTTTTTTAATATTTGAGATTATACTTTGAAAATGTCCATTGACTTGCATTTATAGAATGTTCAGCATTCCAAATGTATCCAACTCTGATGATGTCATTGCGATATCTATATGCACACTGATTGGTCTTCGTTGCATATATGTAACTCTTTATTGTTGCATGTGTTGTTTTTCATGTGCTGCTGTTCAGATCCTGGATGTGTCCGTGCTGCGTGACATGACAGCGATAAAGCGTCTCTGATGCGACATCACACTGAATCAAAGACTAACACATACACTTACCTTAAACCAGAACACATGTTTGCTGCCTTCCAAATGCTGCTATTTCCTTCAGGAAACGCTTATCAAGTTTCATTATGTTCGTCTGCTTGAATGACGAGCAGATTGTCCTGCTCCTTCTGGCTATGAACTATAAAGCTGTTGATGAAAATGAGGGGCTGCGTCTCCTCTTTTTCTTTGTGTTTGTTTGTGTCTAGCACATTTATTGCTTATGTTTATTTGAGTCTGTAACAGGTTTTTAGATGCTCTGTTTTGTCTGGAGTATAAATGGCTTCAATAGCTTGATGTTTTTTCTAGCTGTTGTTGTTTTTTTGTTTTCTTGGGTATCTATATACAGGTGTGTGTGTGTGGTTTTGCTATGTTGCAATGCACTTGAGAAGCTGCTCTATTAGCGTGAAAGCACAGAGGAAGGAAGTGTTCGTGCAGAAGAGGTCAGTGTAAAGGATGCCCTTTAAAAGCAGAAAAATTCATCCACCAGCAGTTGGAAAAGTACACGAGATAAAAACGCTCTCGCATGTGACTCATCTTGAGACTGAGACTATTTCTGCGGTGTTGTCTGGTCCTTCATGAGTCGCCTCAGAGCTTCAGCACGGAAAGAAGGAAGAAAGAAAGAAAGACAATACAGCAAAACAAAAGCCCTTACGCTGCAGGTGGTTTGTTATCAAGATTTCACACAGTTGTGAGTGTGTCTGTTTAAAAGTGCTCTAGGAAGAAGAAAAGCAAGAGAAATCATGCTTCTAAAGTAAAGTACAACAGGACTAAAGGCCTTCTGGTGTAAAAGGTCTTTTTTAGTTTTGCTATCTGCTTCAAAAACATTAAACAGAAACTAAGACTACTTTCCTAAACACCTACCTGTCTAAATATATCACAGATATGGCCATATCAGTAAAACAAATGCTTGCTAAAGGTCTAAAGGTTGATTTTGAGGTTTGATTCATGTTGCTATTGAGAATCCCTGATCATATATTTAATGATTTTCAGTTTTGTGAAGGTGATAAAATCAGTAGTTTTTCAGGAACTGTTGAGTAATAAAAGTATATGGGGTAGAAAGGCATGAAAAACCTTTGGCCAAAAAATTACAGCAAAATAATACAGGAGATGAAAAGAGAGGTTATAAAATGCCAGAATGAATTAAATAAGCTGAAAAGTGGTTACACACTTGCTGAGGTGGTTATTTTCACCTTTTGTACTTAAATTTTGCTATTATTTATTTTTATTTTTATTTTCTATATTTAAACTATTTGCATATGATGACATGTTGTCATATCAGTAATATATATCACTATAGTGTGTATTTAAGGCCTTTTGCCTTAAGTCTGGGGTCATATTTACTTGGTTTTGCATGGAGTCAAACTTCTTCTACTGTTTTATTTTACTGTGTTGCTCCTTCAGTAATCAATATACATTTTTTTTAAACGATCCAATTGACTTACATTAGTCAGATGATCTAAATGGGAATGCTTGAACAGTTGTAACCAGTTTTATTTATTTTATTTGGTTTATGTAGAGATATAAGCAGATAACTACACTGTTAGACATTTCAAAGGGTTTCAAACACTGTTGCCAGTAAGTTACTGTAATTAAGATTTACAGTAGCAAACTGTACTGTTTTACAGTAAATTACTGTAAAAATAGTCCAATTCATCAGTATACTACTGTAATTCATTCATTTTAATGTAGATTTCATTAGATTTTATCATTTTTATATAGAATTCATTTTATTTTTACTGTACATAGATACTACTGGCATTTAATTAAAACAGACACAATAATTACAAAATATCAAATTCTTGATTTAAAACATTGTACATACAGTCTTCCAATGCTGGAACAGTGCATCTTCACCATTTCTCCTGTCTTAGGATGTTTTGCAGTGCATTATGTTGTATCCTCTGGATTTATCCTCACAAAAATACATAGCCATCTGCCAGTGGTGGAAAGAGTACTGAAAATTTGTACTTAATTACAAGTACTGTTACATTGCTGAAATACTACTCAATTACAAGTAAAAGTACTTGTGTTAAAATAGTACTTAAGTAAAAGTACAAAGTACTCTTCTCAAAAACTACTCAGAGTACTAGTTACTAGTTACTTTTTAGCCGGCAATATTTAATTAATTACCAAAAAAATATTCATTCATATCAGAGATCTATGTGGATAATAGCTACTTTGAACAAAACCTTATCTTGTTGACAAAGTACGTGAATTAGTGGTAATGATACAGGAATTTCTAACTTCAATACCTTGAAAAATATCAATATTAAAGTACCTGTTATCCAGAAGTTGCAACTGACTTCAGTGTTGTGATGTATTTCCAAGTGAAATGGAATATTGAATAAAGGGCGGGGTTTTATTGTCGTGCACCTCCACTCCACCTCTTGCTCTTAGCAGATTCACGGTAGGAGTGGTTAAGAATATCTGCTTGTTACGTCTGACATCACTCTTCACCACTTCTGGGTCCTAACGCTCTACCAGACGCCCCAAGAAAACAACAAAGTGTTCTAATATACACCCACGATGTCATGTAATACTGAAATATTATAACCCTAACCTTTATCTCCATACTGAAATCCTAGATGGCCAGACAGTGTTTCAGCTAAAACATTAGTATCTAAGACACTGTGAGAATGGAGACTGTAGTGTGCACAGCAATATTTTAAATGCTTAGCTTAAATATGTAATATTAAAGAGGTCATATGACGTTGCTAAAAAGAACATTATTTTGTGTATTTGGTGTAATGCAATGTGTTTATGCGGTTTAAGGTTCAAAAAACACATTATTTTCCACATACTGTACATTATTGTTGCTCCTCTATGCCCGCCTTTCTGAAACGCGCCGATTTTTACAAAGCTCATCGTTCTGAGAAGCGAGGCGTGCTCTGATTGGCCAGCTATCCAGTGCGTTGTGATTGGCCGAATACCTCAAGCGTGACACAGAAATTTTACGCCCCTTACCGTATTGTGATGCTGTGTCCCGGCACGATGACACAAAAACAATAAGACCCATTACAAACAAGGCATTTGTTGCATCCAGTGGGGACATAATTACTGATTATAATGACTTATACGGTCTTTTTATGCGTCGCGTTGCATCACGCCACGTAAACATTACCATGTCTGCATTTGTGATCGGAGAAACGACAAACAACAAGCACTACTCTACACAGCTCAAAACTCGCGTTTGAATAGTCAGTGGCAAATTCTTTAAATATGAATTCATACTTACAGGCTGTGAGTCAGAATCGCCAGACTGTCCTTGCAAAGTTGGAATTGCCCCACTTTATAGAAAGAGTCTTTGAGCACAGCTGGCAGGCTACTCCCAGGTTCAGGAAACAGTCCTCCGTTAAAATGCAATTCACACACTCTAATATTTGGGTTGAATTGTTCTGAAACAGTGCTGTAAATACAGCTTAACCACTGATTTCTAGTTGTGTCCTCTTTTGGAAGCCCAAACAACGTACTTCGCTTCACAACGAAACACAGCGTCTCCAGGATATGGCGCCGGCGGCAGCAACAATACTACAACGAGAATAAAAGTCCCGCCTTCTTTCTTTGCGTATACATTTGAGCGGTGTTTTGCAAATCTTCCCACACCGTGATGTAGACATGTGGGGGCGTGTTTGAATGAGCCGTTTTAGAGGGGCGTGGTCGAGTCTTAACTTTTATAAAGAATATCTCTTTGGTTTTGAGACTTTAGTCTTTGCAACTTCAGGGATCTTATCTATGCACAAACAGCTTGTAACACTCCAAAGAGAAAGGAAAACTTGAAATCGAATCATATGACCCCTTTAATTAAATAGTGCTCATAAATGGCTGTTGAGATAGTATTCTCAAGTGAAATGAGTAGCTTGGACCTGGCTTGGACCCGGAAACAGCGTTCCTTACGTCATGACTTAAGAGGATTCTCACCAAGCCGTCAAACTGACGTCATCAGAGTGAGAAAACCATTCCAGAGCGGAAGCAATTTTTCAATTTTTGATTAAAGATTATAACGGCAGACAATTTTTTTTTCGGTGTATTGACTTGTACGGTTTAATTGTTCACCACAAGACTAGTAATGTGCACTAAAATGTAAGTAGGGTAATTTGTGATTTCATGATGACTTCAATCATTTTCAATACCATTGGCAAAACTATCACATACTGTATACTGCCATATAGGTATTTTAATATCTCAATTTTTTTTTTGTCCATCAATTTTTTTCAAGGCAATCATTATTTGATTGCCTTGAAAAAAATCAGAATCAGAATAATCAATGCAAGAGAATCGAGAATGAAGTGGATCAGAGAGGCAAAACTACTGACCTGTTCATGACTTGTGCGGGTCAGTTTCATTTGTAAATAGGCTGTAGTTTTGTTTGTTTACTTAGTTAAGAATTAAACAGCTAGCAACTCTTAGCAGTAGCAGCCAGATGATTAATAATAGTCTACTGTAAACTAAACTAAACTAAACTAAACTAAATTACTATCATCACTCAAAATACTGTATGATAAATAACATCATTATTATCTACTGTAAAGTTACAGTAGTAATTTAGCAGACAAATGTTATAAAACATCGTTTTATAATACGTTAAGCGGGAGCTAGGACAGATAACAACACAACCCTTACAAAAATTCAAAACAAAAACCATGGTTACTAGTTAAACCATGGTAACAACAAATTAACCGTGGTTTTTCTACACTAACCATAGCCATGAAAATGTGTAGTACAACTATGGTTGTAAATTAAAACTGATTGTAATCAATCTGAAAAAAAAAAAAAAAAAAAAAAAAATTTAAAAAAACTTTTACTGTAATAAACCATGGTTAATTTTGGTAAGAGAAAAATATGACTCATGATAATGCAATAACATGTACAGTATTAGGATTTTTCTTTAAAGATATTGTCATGATGTAATTATTATTGTACTAATTTTGACATTTAATCAATTTAGAAAGTATAGTTTCGTTAAATCTATAGTATTTTAAGTCATTACAAGATAGAAAAACAACACACGGTCATAATGTGATACTTTAAATTGAACTAAAATAAAGTTATGTTATTGCAAACAGAATACAATGAGGTGGTTGTTTTGCAACAAGGTGGAGACAGTTCTGTTCATAACAGTAGATGGCTGATGGGAAAAGTGACAGGTACAAGAAAATTAGTGAAAAAAGTAGACACACAAAGTAAGATGTAGAGAGATATAATGGAAAATGAAGAGACTGAAAAGGAAAATAGAAGTGAAGGTCCAGTTCAATACAGAACCTTTAATTATTTTGCATGGCCCAATGTGATGGCCATACAAAAAAAAAAAAAAGGGTTATCCGTGGTTTCAGAATTTGTTGTGGGTGTATGGGATGGCCTGGATGAGTGTGAGATTTCCTTGCCTGAAATTTTGTCCCAGTCCTGCCCTGTTCTACATGGTGGTTGTTCAGTCATGATACATTCATTAACTAACAATATTAAATGTTATATTAAATGTAAGTTATTTTGTATTAATGAGTCAATATGGCGTGAGGTCCAGTTACCAGCATAGCACTAAAACAGCTAGTAGTAATGGGTACTTTTTACTTAAGTACATGTCAGAGCCCATACTTCTTTACTTTAACTTGAGTAAACAAGTGTAGACAGTACTTCTACTTTTACCAGAGTATTTTTAAACATGAGTATCTATACTTCTACTTGAGTAAAGGATGTGTGTACTTTTGCCATCTCTGCTAGGATAAACTGGTGTGCAAAAATATGACACAAACACACAGACAAACGTACACATATTTTTACCTTGCTTGCAAGTCTTATTCTCTCGTAAGGTGCATCGACACACATCACAGATGTTCTCCGGAGCTCTTCCACTCTCGCGGGTTCATCCCCAGGCAAAACCCACGGCGCTGCCATGTCTTCCTCGGACGCGAGTGGCGCGACTCGAAAAGACAATATAGAACCTATTATACTATCTACAGTGGATGCGGACAGTATAAGTGATGCCCCGGTATATTTCTGCCATACTCCAAGCGCTCGCGCTGTTTCTGACTTGAAGGACAAACGGATTTTCAAATCATTACAAGCGATGTGTTGTCAGTCTCAAGCTGTTGTGGCGTTGTAGAAACGGTGTTGGGCAAATCGTGTCAATCCAAATGTAAGAAATGAGGAAAATAAAACAACCTCAATAGAATGGCACCAAAGAGGCTGTTACAGCAAATACAGTAGTATACAGCAATTTTAAAAATTACAGTAAGTCTCTGTATGTGGGGTTTGACGTCACAGGAAATGCCCATGATGCAAAGGGTATTACAGTTATTTACTGTAAAGGGAATTTGCGGTATTATACTGGGTGATATAATTATTACAAATTACAAAAATGTCTAACAGTGTAGTCTCAGTGGTTGCATTAGTTTATCCTTTATCTCTTCAGTCTCTGAACCCGATTCTGCTGCATGGACAGCGTTTTTTTCAGAGTTGCATGACTGATCTTTTTCTCACACTTAGCATACTGTTCAGAGGGTTTTGTGGAGTAATGACGCCTGAGATTGTGTTCTTCAGGCACTGCAATCTTTACAAAAGAGACATAGACCAAGACGAGCTAGAAGAGTATTTGTGTGTCTATAAGGCTGATACTTCTGAAGTGGATTTAGCTATTATCTGGACACACATCTGGCTCTTCCACTAAAGTCTTTGTCAATACTGTGAATTAGCCAGTAACCTTTTCAGCACATGTAAAACATCAATAAATCACAACTCGCTCTGTTTTAACCTCCTGTGTAGTGGCTGGTGACTTTCTTATTTAGCTGAATTGAAATGATGATGATGCTAAACCAATTCCTGCTCAGGAAAAAGCACTATTGTTCGCAATTACCCCACATCGCTGTCAGAGCCAAACCGTACTCTGTATTCCCATGTATTTCATCATGTCAAGCACAAAATCCCGACTTGATCTTTGACAACACTTTGTCACGGTAAACACCATACGCGTGCCTTCACGAGGAAATCATTATTTTAAAAAGACAAACATGCAAATGACAGGAACATTTGGCGACATTGCGTGCCACTTATGTTTGGGTTGAGATGATTTTAAAGTGAGTTGGATCTGTGAAATGGAGACACAACTAGGGGTTCAATAAGAAAAATATGCATATCTCAATTGTATTCTGGCTACTTTTTAGATTGCTTTTATATAATTTTTTTAAAACTTGCAATTAAATGTATCACATCAATATGTGGAAGAAAATATATTTAATTTTTTATATACATCAACATCATGACATGCATTAATATTACATGACACCATGGTTTTCCTGACTGTAATTAATAGTTGATAAAAAGCTAATAATTAATTCAGTCATAAAAGTGTAAAATAAAAATGAACTATTTTATACACTATCAAAATGAAACACTTGAACACTAAATATGGAACTGTTTGTTTACCTGCATGTCAATGTGACCATTAACCAACATCAGAGAACGTCTCTGTTACGTATGTAACCCTCGTTGCCTGAAGGAGGGAACGGAGACGTCACGTCGGTGACCGATGAATAGGATCTCGCCAGAGAGACCAATCCACTTCGAGTGTAACTAAACAAGCCAATGGACATTGGCATGCAGTATTTCGCATCTGGCTGCCACACCCCGCAGCGCAGGTATAAGAGGCATGTTAATTCATGTTTTCGCTGAGGAGCCGAGCCGGTGACCCAGCAGCTCAGCTGTGGTACAGCGACTGTGGCGACGGGATGTGACGTCTCCGTTCCCTCCTTCAGGGAATGAGGGTTACATACGTAACCGAGATGTTCCCCTTCAGTCGATCACTACGAGTCACGTCGGTGACCGACGAATGGGATCTCTATCAAAGCGCCACAGGAGCTGCCCCCTCCAGTGCCCTGTGTAGGCCTCTAGGTCCCTCCTATAAGGCAGACAATAAGACCAGTCTCTACACAGAGATGGTCAACTACTGCTGTTCCTCAAGCAACCCAACAGTAGGACTTGGATAACACTGGGAAAGCGTGCCCTTCTATTTGGAAGAGGCACACTGCGGAGTCACCTCCTCCCAGAGGGGGTTAAGTGACATTTATTCATGTGGAGTAACCCCGTAGGGCCCTATCGCACATGGAAGTCTCTGAGATGGCTCAGGCTGCATCATTTAGAGACGGCAGAACGCGGTCTGCTGGGGGAAACACGGCTCTAGTAGCTGTACCGTGGAAATTCACATATGGAAGCCAACAGGGTTGCTCATATGGGCACTAGCCTCACACCAGATTTCAGGGATTCATTGGCTGAAAGGCCTGGCACTGGACGCTCCACCACGTCCGGCCGCTGGAGTGCTGGAGGACTCAACAGGGTTTGCCTGGTTAAGGAACTCTCTGGAGAATTAGGCGTTAAGGATGCTGCAAGCCGACTCTGAACTGGGCCTCTCAGTGCCACTACCCGTTTGAGGTGAGAACACAGGAGGAAACCGGTTCAACACGTAGGCTATAGAACCTAGCGAACGTGTTAGGAGTCGCCCAGCCCGCAGCTCTACAAATGTCTGCTAGTGAGGCACCACGAGCCAATGCCCAGGATAATGCGACACCCCTAGTGGAGTGAGCATGCGGCCTGAGCGGGCAGGGCACACCTTGTGCTTCATAGGCTAAGGTGATGGTATCCACTATCCAGTGGGCCATCCACTGCTTGGAGACAGCCTTCCCCTTCTGCTGTCCTCTGTAACAGACAAAGAGCTGTTCTGAGGTCCTAAAGCTCTGATTTCTATCCATGTACTGTCGCAGTGCGCGTACAGGACAGAGCAAAGCTAGGGCTGGGTCTGCCTCCTCCAGGGGCAGCGCTTGCAGGTTCACCACCTGGTCCCTGAAGGGAGTGGTAGGAACCTTGGGCACGTAGCCGGGTCGGAGTCTCAGTGTTGCACTGGAGTCAGCCGGTCTGAACTCAAGGCACGATTCGTCGACCGAAAATGCCTGCAGGTCCCCCAGCCTCTTAATTGAGGCCAATGCGGTCATGAGTAGGGTTTTCATAGAAAGAAACTTCAACTCGACTGACTGCAAAGGTTCGAAGGGGGCAGTTTGAAGGGCTCTTAGCACCAATGCCAAATCCCAAGAGGGTAGGGAGGGAGGCCTAAGAGGATTTAACCTCCTGGCCCCCCTAAGGAACCTGACGACCAGATCATGCTTCCCCACTGACCTCCCCCCTACGGGGTCATGGTGGGCGGAAATAGCAGCAACGTAAACCTTAAGGGTGGAGGGGGATAGCCTACGCTCCAGCCCTTGCTGCAGGAAGGAAAGCACGGCTCTGATCGAACATCTCTGGGGGTCCTCATGGTGAGAGGAACACCATTCGACGAACAGGATCCACTTCAGAGCATAGGCCCGTCTAGTGGACAGTGCTCGAGCTGAAGCAATAGTGAGCGCTACCTCTTGGGGTAGGTCACCTAGAACCTCCGCGTCCCATCCAGGGACCACACGTGAAGTTTCCACAAGTCCGGATGCGGGTGCCAGAGGGTGCCCTGTCTCTGAGAAAGCAGATCCTTCCTCAGAGGAATCGGCCAGGGGAAGGGCTGTCGCGAGGAGCATGAGTTCTGGGAACCAGGTCCTGTTGGGCCAATATGGAGCCACTAACAGGAACTGCTCCTCGTCCTCCCTGATCTTGCACAGTGTCTGTGCTAGTAGGCTCACTGGAGGAAACATATATTTGCGCAGGCCCCGGGGCCAGCTGTGTGCCAATGCATCCATGCCAAGCGTTGCCTCGGCTAGGGAGTAGAACCACTGGCATTGGGAGGTCTCTGGAGATGCAAACAGGTCTACCTGAGCAACTCCGAACCGCCTCCAAATCAGCTGAACCGCCTGGGGATGGAGTCTCCACTCCCCTGGAAGTGCTGCTCGAGACAGCTCATCGACTGCCCGATTGAACACTCCTGGGATGTGGATGGCACAAAGGGACCTCAGATGCTTCTGACTCCAGAGGAGGAGGTGGCGGGAGAGTTGCGACATGCGACGGGAGCGTTAACCGCCTTGCCGGTTGATATACGCAACGGTCGCAGTGTTGTCCGTACAGACCAGAACGTCCCTGCCCTCAAGGCGCCCTCTGAGGCGGCTCAGGGCAAGGCGTACTGCCAGCAACTCGAGGCAATTGATATGCCAACGCAGTTGGGGACCCGTCCATACCCCTGACACTGCGTGCCCGCTGTATGTGGCACCCCAGCCGGTGGCCGAGGCATCCGTGAATACCACAGCATGCCTGGATACCTGCTCCAGGGGCACTCCTGCCCGAAGGAACGAGGGATCTGTCCACGGGCTGAAGGTTTTGCGGCAGGCCGGTGTAATATGAATCCGGTGAGTACCGCGTCGCCACGCCCACCTCGGGACTCGGCCATGGAGCCAGTGCTGAAGCGGTCTCGTATGGAGCAGACCGAGTGGAACTATCGCCGCAGCTGCAGCCATATGCCCCAGGAGCCTCTGAAAGAGTTTCAGTGGGACCGCCGTCCTGCCTGATAAGGTCTTGAGGCAGTTCAGCACCGACTGAGCACGTTCCTGGGTGAGGCACCCCCTGCCGTCACAGGCCAGGCCGTCACAGGCCCCTTGTGTTCCACCACGCTGCCCCAACATGGGTACGTTGGTGGCCCCATTGGTTCCGCTGGCACGGTCTCTCGGAGCCTGGCTAGCACTCTCTGTCCGTCCCGGTGGCTCTTGCGGACCATCAGACTTGGCTACGCGATTCAGTTCGCCCGGCGTCCCCCCAAGTTCAGCCCCTGTCTTGCGTGTGGAAATCGCAGTCATGCTGGCGAAGGATGCGATAGAGCTGGTCCCTCCAGCCGATATGAGGTCAGGGTTTTACAGCCCTTACTTCATTGTGCCCAAGAAAAGTGGTGGGTTACGACTGATCTTGGATTTTGGAGTTGTGCGTTCAGTTGGGTCTGGGTGTAAAGTGTAACACTCACCTGATTCCTCCTCGTGTGGGAGGAAACGCAGGAACCCGGCTCGAGGCTTGTGACAGCCCGACGTGTAACGACTTGAAGTGGGGACTCAAGTGTCACAGCCCTTACCTGGTTCCACGAATGGGCAGGAGGGGTGCTCTTGGACAACCCACTGCTGCCCGCTGGCGAAAGAGGAGGAGGGAAGTGATCCCGTGATGCACAGCTCGCAACTCTCCTCCTCTTGAGACCCAGAGACTGAGGAAACCGCTCTTTTATTGAAGCTTTGGGTACCACTGGCAAAAACAACAACAAAACAAAACAAAACAAAAAACAAACCAAAAGATTCTCCACCCAGCCCTCCTCCAGGGGAGGGAGTGGTGCAGTCACCATCTCCCGATGAGCAGTCTCCTCCATCTCTGGGTCGCCCGTCTCAGGGCCTCTTGCACTTACCGCTTGCCACCAGGTTTGGCGGGGGCCTGGCCAGGCTGGGCTTCCTGCCTGCGACCGGCTCCACAACGCTGCCTGATGGAAGGGTGCTGCGGCTGCGCGGGAGCGGGGACGGTTGCAGGGGGGCGCCCACGGCGACGAGCAGGCTGAGGTTGCTGCAACCGGGGTGGAAGCAGCAGGATTCCTCCGGCGCATGATGTGTTTGATCGCCTCAGTCTGCTTCTGTGCTGCCGAGAACTGCTAGGCAAAGCTCTCGACAGCGTTGCCGAAAAAGCCGGTCTGCGTCACGGGAGCATTCAGGAACTGTACCTTCTCCTGCTTCTTCATGTTAGCTAGACACAGCCAGAGATGGCGCTCCTGGACTACTAGCGTGGACATCACACGACCCAGAGACTGTGCAGTCACCTTCATCGCTCGACGCACAAAGGTCTGTCGCAGCACGCAGTTTATGCAGAACCGCCAGGTCGTGGCCACCCTCGTGCAGGTCTTTCAGGGCTTTGGCCTAGTGGACCTGCAGTAACGCCATGGTGTGGAGGTTAGAAGCCGCCTCCTCACAAGCTCTATAAGCACTGCCAGTTAGGCCTGACGAATACTTACAGGCCCGTGAGGGGAGACACGGGTCACCCCGCAGAGTGGTACCGGCTGTTGGACACAGTTGCATGGCCACAGACGGCTCCACCGAGGGGATGCCCGCATACCCCAAAGCGGCCCCACCATCGAGGGTGGTGAGGGCGGAGGAGCCACAAGATTTGTTTCGGGCAGTGAAAGGTGCCCTCCACGATCTTGTGAGCTCGTTCTCAGCGGCGGCCAGGGAAAGCATAGCAGTCATCTCTGGGTCTGGCTCGGCCAATGCTACCACACCCAAAGGGGGCAACGCAGCCGAGTCGTCATCCCCGGAGAGAGGGGGCACTGAAGGAAACGAGTGGTGCCCTCTGTCCTGCAGAGGGCCCAGCCCGCTCCAACGGCAGCTCCACTGGCAGCTCCACCAGCTGCGGAGTGCTTGAGGGGTGAGGAACTTCTCCTCCCGTGAGACCGCGACCACCGCTGCTGCGCCGTAATGCCCGCACTCGTTCAGCAATCACTCGAGGAACAGGAGAGCAGTAGTGATGCACCACCGCTCGGCTCCGAAGCAAAAAGATGAATTAATGCGGTGCACCTGCTGCTTCTTATACCCACGCTGCGGGGTGTGGCAGTCAGATGTGAAATACTGCATGCCAATGTCCATTGGCTTGTTTAGCTACACTCGAAGTGGATTGTTCTCTCTGGCGAGATCCCATTCGTCGGTCACCGACGTGACTTGTAGTGACCGACTGAAGGGGAACTTGTCTTGTTAAATTAGTGAAATATATTAACTTTCTCAGGTATATTTCAAGTGAATATTTTTTTTGTCAAAGGCAGACTGTAAAAAAGGGTTTGGCTGACAAAAACGTTTGGGAATCCCTGCATTACATGAATACACATTAATAAACATGAAAGGAAACTTTAAAAGAGAAAATATGAATAATTTACTGCCATTGTGTGAATAACTTGTAATCATGTAATCCAGAAAAAAACTGTAATCCTAATCTAATGAGAAGCATTTTAAAATGTAATATATTTTATTTACAAGTATTTAAGTTTTTGTAATTGATTATGTAATCCAGATTACATGTAATCAGTTACCACCCAGCTTTGTATATGTATATTTATATATCCGAACCAAGTGAGAAACTGTAACGGGGCTGACGAGACGTGAGACGTGCGGATCCATATGCAAGCTTTTATTTAAAGACATGGTCATAAATACAGGCAGGGTCGAAACAATGGCAAACAGGTATGGCAGGGACAAGACAAAGAGTAATCCTAGGGCAAGCGTGGGTCTTCGATCGGCGAACAATATCCAACGGGGCAAGGCAGAGCAATAATCCAGGTACACGAGCAATAATCCAAACGAGGTGCAAACAGAGTCCGAAACGGCAAGGGTTAATCCAGGAAACACGGGCTAGAATAAAACACGGGAAAACAGGCAAGGCAAGACTAAGACAACTAAGTGGGCTCCGTAGAGTAGCTATCGCTAGAAGAGGGATATGTGCGTACAATACTCAGCGATCTGTGAGAGGAAGTCCAGGGTTTAAGTAGGGTGTGTGATTGTGTGATAGTTCTCAGGTGTGAGCATGTGATTGGTACAGCTGTGTGCAGTCAGTGCAATGGATCATGGGAAATGTAGTGCAAGGTAACGCGAGACAGTCTGTGTAGTGAGAGTCAATATGATGGACGGATGACCTCTGGTGGAGAGTGAACAGAAGGGCAGGCACAGGATTCGTAACAGAAACAAACACTCCAAACCAGCCAGGTGTGAAAACGGCACAAAAACTCTCAGCTCCATTTAACTCATGTATAAATCAATTCCACAGCATTTCCTCAAAAAATTAGAGTCTGTTTTGGCTTCCACAGAGTCTTTACAGTGAAGAATGCGGCACAGTAATTAATTTTTGAGAAATGTCCAGGGATTCTTGTCTCTCTCTGTGTGTGTGTGTGTGTGTGTGTGTGTGTGTGTGTTGTAATTACTAATTAAGGCAGCATAGAGGGCTGCATGTCCTTGCTATGACCGGTTCTCTCTCAGTGGAACAAAACCAGAGTGATGAACACATCCAGTCCACATTTATGTCTGTGTTTTCTCATCATGTTGCTTGACAAAGCAGTTGTGTTGAAGCTGCTGCATCCTTCTGAGACCAGACATTTCTGAACCGTCACTCCTCCTGGAGCTTTCAATATAGTCTGTCAGCCTCGTCAGTGTCTGTCTGTCTGTCTGTCTGTCTGTCTGTGGAGCAACTAAACGTCATGCTTTTAAGTCAAAACTTTGCCTTTTCTAGTTCCCTTACATCATTTTCCTTTTCTCTTACTCTTCAACTCTGTTCCTCTAGCAATCTGTCTCTTATCCACTCTGTGTGTTTGTGTGTGTTTATTGATGGCTTCGTTCCTGCACTGTGTTTATTCATGCTCATTGCCACTGCTGGATTCATGCATAAACACACAAACATGTTTCCAGGCCAGGAGAAGATTATTACTGTGACAAGAATGAAAATATTCCCTGCAAACCATCCTATCTATCTATCTATCTATCTATCTATCTATCTATCTATCTATCTGTCTATCTGTCTATCTGTCTATCTGTCTGTCTGTCTGTCTGTCTACCTCTGGTCTGTCTGTCTATCTGTCTGTCTGTATTTGTATTGTTCTATTTGTTGTTCTATCAATCATTCTAACTGACACTTGTTCCATCCATCCATCCATCCATCCATCCATTGTATCTGTCTGTATATCATTCTATAGTTTTCTGTTTATAAAGCTTATGAATCTTCAAACACTCAAACTTTTTTTGACTCTTTTCAGTATTCAAATGCTGTCTTAAACTTTTATTTTCTAGTTAAACATTACACTTATATTATTTTGATTTTCATTTCATTTTGATTCTGCTTCATTACATTCAAAATTCGCATTAGAATTCTGTGTTCTGTTTGCTACCTTAATTCAAATTAAGGAATTGATTTGGAATTTAAAAAGCAACTGTAACTGAAAGTTGCAGTTCGGTTTAGATATAGTGACGTCATTAATGAAAAGTGTATTTAAGATAATCTCCGGATGCGTTTATTACATGTTCTACAGTTGGATGGCGTCTGCATTCATGTCATGACCACATTCTCCTGTGTTTCCTCTTTAGAGGAACTTCTTGGGAAGTAGCAGCTTCTCCGTTGCCGATCTCCTCCAGTCCAAGGACCAGCAGCTTTCTCTCAGCCTGAGGTGAGTTGCATTGTCCGCAGTGCTGACTTAATTTGCTGGGTTTCGTGCTCATGTGATGAGCTCTCTGGAGGTGGATGATGTCAGGCACACACAGCTGATCGAACAGGACTGAGACTCCAGCAGAAAACAGGCCATCTGCTCCAGTATTTGGCACATATTTAGTTGCCACACAGCTCAATCAGATTGTCCAATGAATGCACAGCTTGAGTTTGCATTGTACGGTAGGGCAGGGCAGGGTGGCATGGCGATTTATAGCGTAGTAGATTTAGGTTATTTACACATTGAGGAATGTGGAATAAACTGAAAATGCGGAGCTGGACATGTCCCAAACTGGTAAAGACATGTTTTGTAGTTTTCTAGGGCGCAGAGAACCACTGTGCTTCAAATGTGGCTCATACAATGAATTTAGAATCAAAACTCTAAACTCGTTTCCGCCCCAGAATAAAAAAATAAACAAGGTAATTGTGATTTTTAATCTCACAATTCAGGTTTATGAATTATGACTTTTTTCTCAGAATAGGCCTATATAAAGTTAAAATTGCGAGTCACAATTACTATTTTATTTTTAATTCTGTGGCAGAAAAAAAAAAAAAAAACAATTGTGAGGTAAACTTCAGAATAGAAGTCAGAATTCTGAGTTTATGTCTCAATTCTGAGAAAAAAGTCAAATATTAATTCACTGAATTATAAAAAAAATAGATATTTAACATTTTAATTTAATATATAAATATTTGTTTTGTTGAATCTTCCAACAAAAAAATAACTATATTAATTAGTGCTGTCAATCGATAAAAAAACTAATTAATCAGACTTTTATTTTCTGAAATTATTTGTGATTAATCACGATTAATCCCACCTAACATTAAAGTTTTTAAATATGCTTTTATATTGCAATAATTTCACATTCAATCTTCAAATTAATGTAGAAACAACATAAAGGCAGTATATTTTTAATATTTATTTAATGACATCTTTTTTAAGACTGTAGACCAGTATCACTGATACCAATACTACTGATGTCTCTAAGAACCTGTTCTTTTCTTTCCCTAATATTTAACCATTGACTATAGCCATTCAAAATTACAGTATAATTGAGATCTATTAATTTTAACATTTATTAGACTTTAAAAAAATAACAGCTTCTAATTTAAGTGAACTTAAAACAATCTTCACATCAACCCATTATAATAAATGTCATATTTACCTGTGCCCTTCAGCAAGTAGGAAATATACAGAAATTGAATAAAGTTATCAAACACTAAATTCTTAATTAAATATAGATGAATCCTTAATGCGTTGAATATTTTTAACGACATTAAACTGGAAAATTAATCGCCTGTGTTAACACTAATTTTGACAGCACTCATATTAATATAATAATAAAAAATAATTAAGTAATAGCATCCATCCCTATTGTATGCTAGTTTGAACAGTTTTTAGGTAGTTAAGTGCTGATTAAGTGGATAAATATGACAATTGTGTAGTGTGTTGTGAAAAGAGTCAGGTAGAGGATGTTGTGTGGTTTAATACTTACAGATCTAACCTGGCAACCTAAAAGGTTGTACTGTAGGTTCAAATCCCACAAAGTGTTATTCATTAACAGTGATCACCATTGTGCTCCTCCTAGTGGGCTTGTTTCTGTAAATGTACTATAAATCATATTTAAGCGGCAATTAAATGACAAATTGGTATTCTAAATTAGTGCTGACGGTGCAGGCAAGACACATTCATATCCGTAAGCATCTGCAACATGCCATCAGGGCCTTGAGAGAGAGACCTGGAAACCGACAGCATTGTTGCCTTGTTGTCGTTCACTAAATGATTCGGTGTTCAAACAGCTGCTTTGGTGCCGTTACTCTTTCCTGTGAACACAGACGCACTGGATCTGCTCCAAAACCTAGTGAGCTGCCTACGTAGACAGCATTTACCAAACGGATGTCTTCTAAGTTGGAGTGCTGTTTGCTGGGTTGCTGCCTATGAAGAGCGCCCTCATAAGTCTCCTTGACAGTAAGCGTGCAGTAAAAATGAAGAAAGCTTGCAGTGTTTTGCGTGTGAGATAATGATTGATAGTGTTGTGACTGTGAGTGACAGCCGGAGGGATTCCCTGCACACTGCATCACAGATTACAACATTAGTATGAATACTGATTATTTCTCTTTATTTGGCATATTGCTCATGTTAGGTTGTAGACACTGGCCCTTGCTTCTTGTTGTTTGTTCTGATTCGCTGTCGTTAGCTGGTTTTTCTTCGTGTCTCTCTTGAAGCTCAGAATAGCGTTTCTCTTTGGTGAGGAGCAGCAGAAGTACAAAAGGACTGCGCTATCTCTTGTGTAACGCAGCAAGGCGTACAGTACATGGGGTGCAAAAGTCTGGGAAGCTATTTTTTTCCATATTGTAAAATGGTATAAGTTGGATTGAAAAATTAAGGTGAATGTCTTTGGTTTGTGTCTCTTCTGCTTTAATTAAAGCAGTCCTGGAGCTTCAGCATGATCTGAGATGTTTCAAAGAGCATCTTGAGCTTCGATGGAAGAATGTAGGACTATCTGTACTCTGTAAAAAGTTTCCACCTATTTCAACTCAACTTTAAGAAAAGTTTTATCAAACTTTATCTTTGTCTTTGTTCATTTGCTGCTTTTTTCTTTTTTTAAGTTTAATTAAATTGGCTGTACAAGACATTTCAACTTTCAAATTATATTAAACTGACTTAAGAAATCGAGTTGAATCTCACATAACTCATATAAGGAGTTTGAAATTGGTTAAAGTAATGGAAAAACATATGTTGCCATAACTTTATTGATTATATTTATTGATTTTTTTAATAGTATATAAAGAGTCATGGCCCTCATTTACCTGAGAGTGACCTAGAAATAGTGTAGAATATTAAATATTTATTTTGTGAATTTTTCAGAAATCAAAATCTTTATTTCTATTTAAATGCTACAACAACTCTTACACGATTTATGTGGAGCCCGTATATTGTATTTGTTTATGAATTGTTTTTGGTGCTATTCAAGAGTATTAGTTGTACATTTGTATTATGTCAATAATATATCTGAATACTTGTAATAAATCCAACAAAATGTTGTGTTCTCATAGTCAGTAATTTATTGTAATTTTTGAGTAATATTAATTAACTACATGTACTTACCGTATGGTTAGGGTTAGGATAGGGTTTGACTTAGGGTTACTTCTATGTAATTATGCATAATTAATTGCTATTATAATAGTAAGTACATGTAACGTATAAAAAGGACACCATAAATTAAAGTGTTACCTTTATTTTTTATTGTACCATTTCAATTGCATCATTTGCATTGTAGAAATGACTCATTTCTGATGCATTTGCAATATATTTCATGCATGGAAAAATACTTTCAGAAAGTTTCTGCTGAAAAAGTGGTTGGCACTCCTGAGCTCTCTATCTTCGATTGTTGATAATCAGCACTCTCTGTTGCTGTCTATGCGGTAAAGAAGCTTTTCCGTTTTTTCAGTTGTTTTTGTTGTGCAAACAATAGGAAAGCAGTGTGTGTTTGCGACTCTATTGCTTTCTATTGACCTTTCACACAGTTGTCAGCTCTGCTGCGCTGTGTTTCAGGAAGTGTTGTCTTTCCTCTCTTCATCCCTTCGCAGGTCACCTTTTCATTTCTGGCTTATCTCTTCCTCTCTCTATATCATGACACATTCAGTTATTTATAGATTCTTATCCAAGCAGTCTTAGATGCAGGGAGTCTAGGGCAATAAACAGCGG